>CABFVZ010003137.1:0-47080 GCA_902151445.1 Timema monikensis
GTCTAGATAGCAGCACAAATGCGGAAAACTCCATACAAACATTTTAACATAGACTTAACAGATCTTTCGTGTTATCCTGATCAGTGACCATTTCTATCTCAGCTACTGTCAGCTAAGGCCCAGACACAGACTCCGTATCCGTAGGTACTTGGTCCGTACTCCGTGCTCTTGGTCCATAATACATGCTACTCGCAATTACAGGCTCCGTAATCACGTGACCGTTTCAACCAATGAGATAAGTGACTTCATCCAATCAAAAAATTCGAAAGAAAATAGTCTACAGCACGGAGCGTGCGTCAAGCAGTCTGCTGATCAAAAAAAACTTTTTTGAGAAAACTTCCAGTATTTATATTAAAATATAGGTTAAGAACAATCACAAGAAATATATTTATAACTTTATTCTAACCATCAAACTTAAAATAATAAGTGTTTGCAATAGCCTGAAAATACTAAACAGATGTAGGCCTACTAATATTTTGGATGAAAAATCACTAGTATCCATAATTTATCAATTACAAAAAATTAAATGACGCTATTGAATAGAGAATAAACCGAATAGGGATGTTGAACCTACAAAAGCAAAGCCAATATTTCTGAGAACTTTGTATTTCTCAGAAAACCGTTTCCTAGGACCCGCTTTTCCCGGGGTGTTTGATTTTTAGAAAAATGTTTCTTAAATAGGTCCGCGTGTAGCCATCTTTTCATTTTGTATATGTTTCCATAGCGACGGATTCTATCACTGCTATTCTTTCTTTATTTCAAGGCGCGTGCGTATATTTACTCGGCTCTGATTTGTAGTCCGTATAAACGAGTCCGTAGAAAGTTAGGAGTATGGACTTACGGATAAGGATTCTGTGGCTAGAGCAATCTAATATTGTAGCATCGATTTCTTACGGACCACGGACCTATGGATAAGGTGTCTGTGTCTGGGCCTTAAGTATTAATGGCTACTGTTTGTACCAAATACACAAAGTATGGTTTGAATTGTTATTTATAAGTTATTTTGTATAACCTCTATTAATACATATAACAATGAGCTAATGATTGACTTGTGGAGCTGATTTTAAAGCATCTTATTTTCAACATAGTTAGACAAGTTTCATTCTGAGCTAAATACTTTTGCTGTAAACTAACCAAAATGTTCTCGCCGTGAAATTATTTGGTTTTGAATCCAGGTAAATGCATTATCAATGTAGGCTTAGCCAAGAGTAAGGCTATAAAACAGTATGGTTTTTTGGTCACCGCGTCTCAATACCCTGTCATATGAGGGTTCAATACCTAAGATATCCATTGTTTTAAATATAAAATAACATATCATTAAACATTTAACACTTTGACTATGTCTGAATAGCCTACACTATTTAGTGCACTTTGTTTGCTCTAGAGTAAAGTTACATTGGCTTTCTGATGTTGCCTGAAATCTCTTAAAGTGTAGCCTACATAGCCTATGCACCACTTAGAGCACACTTAATTTAAAATAGCTTTTTTAATGGAATATATTTCTGTTCCTATTTATAAAATTATTCTTTGTGGCGGACTAATGATTTTATAATTAGGCTGGTTTAATTCCACGAAAACATTAGTTTTATAGGTTGCCATTGGGTAGCTCTAACAGTAGGTTCACTTAACAAAAAAGTTCAATAATTTTCTCCTTAATCTCTGGATGAGTTAAGAAATTTTTCTCCATTGAAAGTACTGCAAGCCGTCTTTCTGTTAAATAAAAGAATAGAAAAAAAAAAGAATCAAATAGAATGAATACGATATGGAATGATATGGTGTATAGAATATGGAAATCCGGGAAGGGGGCATACAAGCTATCTGTCTTCAACAATCTGTGATGAAATAATTGAAATGATTTCTGAGAGAGTGAAAAAAATTTAATTAGTGATATCAAACACGCCAAATATTTCTCTATCATAGTCGATTCTACTGCGGATATTTCACATATCGATCAATTATCTTTCATATTAAGGTATGTGGACGAAAATGGCGAGCCTGTTGAACATTTCCTTTTGTTCTTGCAAAACCCAGGACATAACTCTGAAAATCTAGTTAGAGCGGCAATGAAAGTTTTAGATACAAATTATATCGACATTAGAGGCCAATCTTACGACAATACAAGCAATATATCGGGAGCATACACAGGTTTACAGTCCCGCATCAAAGAATAAAATCTGAAAGAGCATTATGTGCCTTGCGCAGAACATTAATGGAATTTAGTCAGCACTAGTGCCGCAAGATGTTGTCAAGAAGCTTGCTCATTTTTCAATCTAGTTCAAAACATTTACAACTTTTTCTATAGTTCTACACAACGCTGGGAACTACTCTTTTCTTTCATGGAAACAGGAGCAAAACAGTAAAATGTAGATCAAAAACACGTTGGTCAGCAAGATAGGAGGCATGTATATCTCTAAATGAAAATTGGGAGAGTGTAATCAAGGCTCTCACACATATCAATAATACCTGTGAGAAACCACTGGTGCGAAATGAGGCCTCAGCTCTAATGAATCAACTTACTAAACTAGAGACAGCATTCATGATGACAGTTTGGATGGACATAATCCAGAGATTTAATAGTGTAAGTGTGAAATTGCAAAGTGTTAACTTAGACATTGAAATAGTTCATGGATTATTTGAATCACTTGTGCAGTTTAAGTTATGTTCGTGGCATGTTCGACTATTATGATCAAAAATCCATGGAGAAAACTGATATGGATTACGAATGCACTTATAAAAGATCAAGGAAATGCAAACTTCATGCTGATGAAGGAAAGGACACTGAAGTTGTTCTGATTTGTAGAGAGAAATTTGAAGTGGAAGTGTTTTTCCCCATACTTGATAAATTACACACTGAATTAATGAGGAGGAAGGAATGTTATAGATTAATCTCAATGTCAGACACCTTCATAGTGTTCAGAAAATTTCAGGAAAGTTATCCAGATGTTATTTCCGAACGCGCAGGGAAACTCCAGGCGTTATATGAAATTGATTTATAACCATCCTTCCCAAGTGAATGTGTACATTTTGCAGGACCTTTAAAGGCGTATGGAATTTGTGATGTACCAATCGAAATGAGTAAATTTCAACAAAAAGAGCGGTTACAGTTTATGTTTCCAAATGTTGACATTGCATTTAGAATATTTCTGTGTACCGCGCTTTCAAACTGTTCAGCAGAACGCTCATTTTCGGCTCTTAAAAGGCTGAAATCTTACCTTCGTTCTACTCTATCAGTGAAGAGATTGGACGCCTTGTCCATCAGATTTCTTGACTGATGACCGTCTCAACTATGAAGATTTGATCAACGAGTTTGCAATCATCAAAGTGATACGCAAACTTCGATGAGTGGGGAGTTCTTTTCTTCGTCATTATTTTAAAGTTTCCAGGTTTGGATACGCTCTTATTTTAAAATTCTATTAACAACTTATATATCATATCCAAAGTTATTTTAAAACAAATTATTTTATTTATTTGGTTGAGTGGGGGCGCAAATAATAATTGTGCCTAGGGGCGCAACATTTTTAAATTCGCCACTGCTTATAAATTTGTTAAAAGTAATATAAAATTTCGCATTAATAACGTAAAGAGCTTTAAAACCACATTCAACCAGTAAACTTATTTAATATTGTTGTATACTTGTATTGCAATGACAAATCAATGAAAATAAAAATAGCTAAATAGATAACTGAATAATTGAATAGTGATTACTGATTATTTTTTACTATTTTTATCTAGTCCCTTTCTAAAATAATAATTTATGTTATATAACAAATTTAACATCGAGTATATATTATATTGAATGTTTTTGAAACTAGATATATAAAACTTGTATTAATTAATACGTTTAACTACAAAACTAGCACTCATTTAGCTATAGAATTATGTTGGTTTACTTGGCTAAAATCATAATTGATCATAATTATTGTAATAAGTATTTTACCAAGCCTACAACATTTTAATAAAGAAAGGACATTTACTATTTCATATTATTAACTAGAAATATTCTTATAACCATCTTATTTTCATTTCAAAGTATGAAAACCAACTTTTATAAGCATTAAAAATTGAATTGAAATAAATTTCTCATTAAGATAATTTCTTGTGAGAGTCCATACAACACGCATGTGTAACTGCACATAGAGAAATGGAATTGGATCAGAATATGTTATAGAGCACACCTACACAAAGTAATAATAAACACAATATAAAACAATTCCAATTTTTGTTTACGATTCTAAAGCCGCATCCAGACTAGAACAGAACATTGAACAAAACAACGAACATGTTCGTTGTTCGGTTCACTGTGGCCGAGTGTCCAGACTTGAACAGAACATGTTCCCTTGATTGTCTTTTTTCTAAATTAATTTTACCAACGAATAAAACGGAAATTAAATTAAACAACTGGAGAGCATAAAGGCTCGTTTGTGTATGTTTATTGTGATATTGTACGGTGTTAACAGGCGAGATTTTGTACAAAAGCTTTAAATTATCAAACACAGAGAAACAATTAATTTACTATGAGCCTACCTTTGCGAATGGTGATAGAGTACCTGGAGTGATGAGATGATAGCTGGGGCGCCCCAATCTTGTTTCTTGTGCACTTAATAATTATTTTACACGAGAGAGTTTCATGGCTGTGTACCCCGAAACTAAAAGACGCTTGAACACAGTTTTTCTGTTTTACTAAGAAAAAGCGTGGGATTAGCGAGCTCAGAGCCATTAAGAAAGAAGGGTCAATGCGATACTGACACCTAGTTCTAATGAATATAATTAATTACACAAAGAATAGAGCACAGCTGGCTTAGTAGATATATTCATACAATACATACCGCCCCCCTTGAACTATAGTTCAATGAATGAGTAGAACAAAATATACAATCACGAAAGAAGCAAAAATACAAGATTAACCAATTAAAGAGAGAGAAAAAGGGCAAAAACAATTACATAACAAAAAAAGGAACGATATAATCACAATACACAACCCTAGTTGAGTGGGAGAGGAAACACTTTGATGACAGGCCTTGAAAGTGTTCCCTTTTGGGTGCGCAGATGTACAATTTGTACAATGCCATCTTTTTCAGGCAAAGTCGAAATTACGAGTCCAAGACGCCAAGACAGAGGTGGTGTGTTGGGTTCATGAACGAGGACGAGATCTCCTGCTTTGAGGTTAGCTTTCCGCGTTGTCCATTTTGAGCGTTGCTGAAGAGTGTGTAAATACTCCTTATGCCATTTTTCCAGAAGTGTTGAAAGAGTCTTTGACTAAATTTCATCTTTTCAATCGGTTGCATGGTATGTCAGACACATCGGTTTCAGGTACGGCAACGAGAGGAGAGCCGATCAAGAAGTGTCCCAGAGTTAGAGCATCTAGTTCACATGAATCAGTGGGTAGAGGGACTAGCGGTCTAGAGTTCAACATAGCTTCTACTTTAGTCATCAACGTTATGAACTCTAAGGTCAATATCTGATCTCCAATTACTCTTGAAAGGTGATATTTTGCACTTTTTATCACAGATTCCCAAAGTCCTCCCTGATGTGGTGCGGCTGGAGGCTGGAAGTGAAACTTGATGGAATGTTGTGATGCAAACTGTTGAAGTTGTTGGGTGCGGTCTTGACCTAGATAATCGTTAATGGTTTTCTTCAACTGATGAGAGGCATCTATGAAGTTTGTCCCTTAATCCAAATATAGGTCTGAACAGAGCCCTCTTGAGACAAAGTGGGTGAGGGCAGCGATGAATGCATCCGAGGTAAGGTCTGTGACGACTTCGAGGTGAACTGCTTTAGTTGAGAAGCAGACAAACAAGCAGAGATAGACTTTAATAGGCTGGAGGCGTCTTAGAGTGTGTAACTTCACTGAGAATGGACCTCCATAACCCATTCCAGATTTGAGAAATGGACGTGAGGGAGTCACTTGAGGTTCAGGTAGATCAGCCATCATTGGAGTTATGTCGATGGTAAAGGTTCCAGCTTGGATAACTTGACAGATGCGTCGAATGTCTTCAATGAACTCTTGTCATGTTTGTTCTTTCTACCTACCCCCACCTTCCCTTGCCCCTTCTCTCTGTGGATACAATTATGAGTATATATTGGGACGTTAGATAGAGTACCAGGAGTGATGAGATGATAGCTGGGGCGCCCCAATCTTGTTTCTTGAACACTTAATAATTATTTTATACGAGAGAGTTTCATGGCTGTGTACCCCGAGACTAAAAGACGCTTGAACACAGTTTTTCCGATTAACTAAGAAAAAGCGTGGGATTAACAAGCCCAAAGTCATTAAGAAAAAAGGGTCAATGCGGTGCTGACACCTAGTGCTAATGAATATAATTAATTACACAAAGAATAGAGCACAGCTTGCTCAGTAGATATATTCATACTAAACAGATATATATATTTAAGTAGAGATCTTTATAAATAAATCTAGCAAATTACTTTAAGTATTAACTTTATCTTAATTTCACAAACAACTCCACCTATTTGGTAAACAAACAAAAAAGTTTCTGGAAGTAAAAATTTGGGAACAATCAGTCCATCAAGTCGTATTACTAAAACGAGGTATGCCAACTGGGAAATTAGCAACAGGTAAAAAAAAGTGCAACATCATTAACAGAAAATCAGGTAAAAAAGGATGCCTTTAGCTCTCCTCCTAACTGCCTCGGTGGCCGCAAGGTCCAAGGCGTCACTATAGTGTTACATTAGACTGTCGAGGAGGGTTAGGTCAGAGTTCAATCCCAGTCGGGTGCAGAGAAGGAGTTTTTCCTAAATGGTTTACCTATGCTTTCCATCCAAATATGGGTGCACTTCCTCTAAATTACACCATCTCATCCCTAGCTCATTAGTGTAATTAGTACTCAGGTATATAATCTGAACGGGTAGCAAGACACCAAAAAAATCCTCCCTTAGTTCTCCCTAAGTACGCTACTTAGGGCATATTTTGCTCTCAGTAAGAAGTAAATATTTAACCTACAATAAAGTTATATATATATAAATATATATAATAGTTTGTATACAATTTCTTAGCTTTTCCCTGTACCGATGGTATCTTATTTTCTTTTTTTGTTTATTTTTTCTAAGGGTGGCTAACATACTTTCCATTTTTTTACTGCACTTGTTCCCATATCTGTCCATTCCAGCTCCAATCTCCTCCACACATACTGTTTTTTATTTTAATTTAGTGATCTAAATCTTTAAGATTCCAGATTTCCTGGTGTAACTTAAAAGCTCTATGAGCTTAATTTTCACTTCTTTTGACCACTACATTTTTCTACAATATGCTAAAATAATGAGACAATATTATTATTATTATGATTATTAATTAAACACATACACCAAGGAATACACTCGCCAAAAGATATATGTAGACTTATAAACATCAAAACACGTGTGACTCCGCTGCTGTCCGACCAATGACTGTATGTTTGCCTAAGAGTAAAGACTAGAACAAGACCGAACACAAACATCCTTTGATGTGACGAGCAAAAACCAACTGGTGGATCGGTGCCGAACATGTTCGTGTTCGTTGTTCTGTTCCATCCTGGACAGGGCTTTACTTTCTCTTATAAGGTTAATCAAGTAATGAAAGCATGTTTTTGGGAAATATTAGCTCTCTAAAATGTCAATTTTATTATATTAATTTGTTCTTACATTTTTACTTCTCACTTTTTCAAACTTCCACAGTTGCACATTGTTTTGAATTTTTGGTCAGTCATTTTTAATAATATGAAGAGAGACATTAATGAAAAATTAATAATTCTGAAAATTCAAAACAATGTGCAACTGTGGAAGTGTCAAGAGATGTTAAGTGTCAAAGTTTAAGAAGAAATGAAGAGAGAAATGTGTTTCTATCTAGGATAGGCCTAACCTAACTATCCTTTCAGGTTGGCTTCCTTCACTATCACTTCCTTTACATTATTCTAAGTTATACAGTCTTATTATACATTTTCCGAACATCGGGCAGTAATTGATTTTATTAACTTTTTTATATAATTGTTAGTGTAATTTTAATGCCCTTAAAGACATGGGTGTTGAAACCATTAAAGTTATTTTTCTGTTATATTTTTATTTGATTATGGTTCTTATTTTTAAACAATGAAGTGAGAAAGTCCGTGTGGAGTTCCGTATCATTTATTTTCCTAATGTTTGCCGAGTAGTGAAAATCTGATCCGCTGTTTATCTATTTTGTCAAAATCTACAGTGATGATCTCCAATTATTTCCTCTGTATATGGTGTCTCTCTCTTTAAAATTAGGTTTGCTACATTTTTATAACATGTTGGTAGTAGTGAGATAGTTAGTTCCTTTATTGTCATTACACTAGGCTATATCCCCCTTTTAGAAAACAGGTATTTTAATATCTTCCTTCCATTCTTGTGGTAATACATAATTGTTTCATATGGAACAGAGCAGTTTATAAGTTTCTAATACTAACATTTCACCACCTCCTTTTATTAACTCATCTGCAATTGAATCTATACCTTGAGATATATGCGTCTTTAATGTCATAATAGTTTCCTTGACTTCACTAATACTTGGATCTGGGACTTCAGCAGTATGGATTTAGACACCCACACCTAATTCAGATTCTTTATATAAGAGCCTCATATGCATAAATACCTCTTCCCCCCTTTTGTAAGCCAAGTCAACTTACCTAACACAAAGAATAAGTTATAGTAACTGTAATAAAATGGTAAAAAAATATGACTAAATAACAGTTTAAATTTATTTATTTGTTACAGCTAAATATACAGCTATAACATAAATGCTCATTGTTTTACATTTATTGTCTGCACAAGAAATTATCAGTTTATCTTAGATTAATTCTAGGCACATAAGACAACACCCAGTCTGGACCACAGGTCTGCAACCCACTGTCATATTCAGCTTGATTCTATCTATGGAGACATGGTTTATATTTTGTCTAAAAATTCAAATGCAAATATAAATTGTTGAACTACGATTGTAGACACTTTGAAAAATGCTTTTTCTGAAATAGATCTACCGTAATTTTATTGTTGACCTTCTATTGTAAATTCCTCTAAAGAAGAGAATAGCTATCTTTATAACATATCACTTATATCTGTGAGCAAGCATTATTTGTTGTGAAATATTGGAAAAATAAATATTGCTCCTGAGTTACAAAGGAACATTTGCATGCCATCTTACACAATTCATCTCCCAGTTTAAGAGCATATATTATAAATTAGCTGGGAACACCCAAACTGAGAAATCCCAAAGGGCTATTATTGCATTGATATTTTTGATGATAAAAACAATAAAAGTATGAGTGTTAAAAGTCTCTCCCTTACCTCAAAATTATTATGAATATAAACATATTTTTACAACAATAAAGTCACCCCACCTTTTGGAATCATATGTCAAAGCCCAAAAGGTTGCCTAGTCCTGCGCTAAACCAATAATTTTTCATGAAGAGAAACAGGACACACTCAACTTTAGAGGAATAAATTTCTGCAGGACCAATAATTGAATGTGCGTACATGTGGTCAATCATATATATACACACACTTGATAAACTCACTACAAAACATATAAGCCACATGTCTAAGTCAATATTTTATTTGTGTACATTTTCTTTTTAAAATAAATATTTATTTTCAAAATAAGTTTATATTTATAAATATGCAATCATAGCCTATGAACAATACTTATATTACATTTACCACTCCTAAGTTATTTCACAAGGTAAAATGTCACTTTCTTTCATATGTTAGCAATGATTTAATTTTAGTATGATACACAGTAATAAATAAAACATACCAAATCTATGAAAGCTTAATCTATAATCAATATGAATTGATAATATTGAAAAGAGAACTATAAGAGAGATAAGAAAAATCTATCCTTAAACTATATAAATTTTAAGCTTGGAATTATTTTAAGTAAAAGTATGTAAAATTGATAAGAGAAGAGGTAGGTAGTCTATAATATAGTTTCCCAAGCTCTTAGCTATTTTTTTAAATAAATAACAATAATAATTATTATTACCATTGAATAAAAATTTTGGTGTGTGGCTTTAATTGCTGAGTTAACACACATTATACAACAAATGTTAAACATAAGAGGGGTGGTTTATTTTAGCTAGGACCGTTTTGCAATAAGATATGAACTACCAATTATTTTTGGGTAATTCTTTTAGTCCAATAGCTTCTGTGGTTATATAAATATTTCTCATATCGTGAGAAGTTTTTGTAGACCCTTGGCATAGAAGTCTGCTGCCAGCGAGGAAAGCCATTCCTGAACCGTGTTTTGGGACAAATGTGGTGTTGCGCTGGTGGACTTCATGCAACGAGGGACAACAATAAACACAGCTGCGTATCGTCTGACCTTATTGAAACTTCACCGCGCAATCTAGAATAAACGCCACGGCCTGTTATCTGCCGGAGTGTTGTCACTTCATGACAATGCCACTCTGCTGCTCAAACACAAGCTCTCATCGAATCTTTTNNCTACAGCCCTGACATTACGCCTAGTGACCACCATCTTTTCCTGCATCTGAAAAGGTTCCTCGCCGGCAAGCATTTCCACAACAACGTTGAAGTGAAAACGACGGTTCAGGAATGACTTTCCTCACTGGTGGCAGACTTCTGTGACTAGGGTCAACAAAACTTATCTCACAATACGACAAATATTTAAATAAAACGGAAACTATCTTGAAAAGTGGCTGAAGGTATGTACAATCAGATGAACAAAAAAAATACCCCCAAATTTTTGGAAGTTCCTATTTTATTGCAAAATGGTCCTTACTTTAAAAAAACACCCCTAATACTTTCCAGTTATAGTAAACTTTTACTATCAAGTTTAATCGTTATCCAATAATGGATGGATAGTTAAAAATATGGATAGTAAAATAAACTTTTCTTTTATGTTGACAAATGAACTATATTATAAGATGGATATTCATTTATATAAAAGAGTTTTACATACATTGTATGGTATTATTTTCTCCCACGTCTGTTTTGTTAAGTAATTATGTTTTTTTTCTGCTTCGACATATTATTTACTTTTTTTTAATACCTGCACATGGATAATATGCATTTCATATAACCCAAGTATGGATAATAATATGAAGTTTACTGCATAACAATGAGATTAAATAAAATGGTAAAAATCACTCAACTAGATGGTTAGTAATTTTATTTTACTTAAAAACTCTAAAAATATTCTATAATATGTAGTACAGCACTTTTTTGGTCAGTATCACAATTTGTGAAATAATAAACTAGAGTGTGTTATATAAAAACAATGAGCTATTTGTAAAGTCATGTTTCTTAGTTTTGATACAAAAATGATATTTATAATGCAAATAAGTTTTGTAGAACCAAATATGAGTACCCTTTGAATGGAATCCAAAAATGAGTTATACAAAATGTTTTGTTATTTGCAGGCTATGTATGGTTTGGTGTAAAAATGTAAATTAACTATGAATTGAAATCTGGTCAGGAAGTAATAGCTTTATTAAAATCAAGACATATTTTTGTGTTTTGTAACATACCATTTTTAAGAACAAACAAATATTGCCAATAGTCATTACTAGGCATGTGCAAAGCTTCAAAATGTCGAAGTCGATGTTGAAGGACAAATCTCCTTCGCTTCGATTTTGACACCTACAATGATCTTCGCATCTTCAAAAAAAATTTAAGAAAAGATAAAACTTCGATAAACTATTAAGTGATTTAATATAGCTCACTAACTATTACATATTTCAAGATTTGGTAGTTTTAGAACCGCTACTAAATGATTTTAACATGGACTAGTAATTAAATAACAACAGCCATAACGTAAGCATAGATCAAATGCTTGTAAGAATGGAAATATCTTACAGTCAGTATCAACAACATTATTTGTAAACCCATGGCATAATATCATACACGAACATCGTAGTTGTGCTATAGTCCTTGCTTATCGCCAACATTAAGTCCTTTCTTTAACAGAAATACATTTAGGTACGAAATGTCAGCATAAAAGAATATGGTGTGCTTCGACTTTTTCTCTACACCTTTATTTTAACCCAGATAAAGACCTACTTTAGGTTGATCTAAATATTAAAAGTAATGTTAAGTTACAACAACAAAAAATCCTATCTTTGACTTTGATTTTTCTTCACATGTTTCAAGCTTCACTTCGACTTCGCTTCTCATTGAAAAGTGGCCTTGGCACACCTCTATACATTATTTGAAAAATATACTATATCAGAGTTTCCCAACAACTGGGGCCAAGAATTCATAGCTTAAACCTTTTTAAAATTATTCTCACAAAAAGTTATTTGGATTACTCCTTTTCTGTACTTATAAGTGCCTGATGCTTAGTCCCACCATATGTTTATAAAGGTGGATTTTCTGTGCTTCTTGTAAATCAAATTACCTGAACAAGCTGGATGTAAAATATGATTTCAGATTGAAACTGTTATTGCTTCAAGCAGATGTATTTTGTTTGAAATCAAATAAATAGTCCCGGCTATTTCATTGAGAAACTCATTATAAATATATTAATATATGTTACCAATCAACTAATTATGTCTCTCAAGTAATTTCCTTAACTTGTATTTGTTTAGTTACTAAATAAATGTGAAATTTCAAGTGAAAACATTAGTAATAGTTTTTGAATCTGTGAAAATACAAGTTCAAAAAAGGCCCTTTCACACAAAGAGGTTGGAAAACACTGTATTAGGTGCTAAGTTGAGATAAAAGATTTTAATCCTCAAGGATAATTCCAGAATCAAATAAGTATCAGATTTGATATTTGAAAAAAATAAAAATTCTTTAAAATTTTGAGTTGGAGTTTGTTTTAGATATCTTATTATGTTTAATGTTGGCCTAACAACATAATGTAATTATATTAACAAAACCCCAGTTTATTAACTTTTTTTTTACAGTGTTTTCTAAGATTTGGGATTTGTAAAATAGTGTTCTTGACATATTTATAACTCCAAGGAGACAATTTGATGGTACTTCCTATAATCAACCTAAAAAGAACAAACTTAAAACAATCTACCCATTAGAGCATCACTTATTTACACTAAGCATTTAATATGGTTGTTTTGAGAATATTAATTTTGTTTTTGAATTTATTTATTTATTTAAGTCATATTTGAACTATTATGAGTAGGTTAAAAATAAAATAAATATGAAGCTTTACACAAATTAATATTGTTTTGCCTTTTATAAAAAAAGGTTATAATAAATTATACAAAATACATCTTGCTCCCCAGAAATTAATGCATACGTTTCTCAAAATTCATACTTATGGAATTATATTAAACCATTTTCATAGCATAAATTAAATATAAACATCGAGCCAAGTGAACAAAAACTAGTAAAGCTAAGTAGTATTTACTTTTAACTAGTAAATTATATGCTTATAAGTAAACACAATTACTTAATTTCAAGTAGTATAGTATAGTATATATTCACATCCAATGTCCATTTCCTGTGTTTTTCCTTTATGCTATTCCTTTTATATGTTCTTATCTTATCTGTGTGTCCTAGCATTCCTTACAAATGTTCTTTTTCTCCCTTTTGTGTTTTTGGTTTCCTATTTTAGGATGTTGAACTGTGCATTTCTCAATCCCTCGTGATGAGTTCTGATAGCATGAAAACTAGGTTGAGGGAGTGATCGGTAACAATCGATTTTATTCAGGAGGCAGCCATTAGTTTTTCATTGTAAAAGCCATATGGTGTTTGTTTCTTTATGTGTTTCTATCCACTATTGATGTACCTTTGTCCAAATATAATAAAATTAATTTTAAATGAATGAGAGTTTACTTTTATCAGGTAGTATCATATTTGCTGGAAAAATGTTAGTAGGAAGTGTTTAATTATATGAAAAATATTTAATTATAATAGGCACACTACCCGATGCCTCTCGTATACATCACTTTCTTCTTTATATTCATATCCTAGGTCTTTTAATCAGATATCTTCAAGGAATTCACACAGAAAATTATTACTAATTAATTTTTGGTGATGATGTGTATTACTATACAACATACTATATTTTAAGTATATTTTCACTTGATACCCTGACATAGTGGCGAGTACAGGAAAATACATTTTGAGCTATCCAAATATTATTTTTATTACTACCCTTTCCTTCTAATATAGTAAGTTAATACATTGTTTCTTTTGGTTTGTGGGATGTTTAAATGAAGTCAGTAGCACTGGAAAGCTCCTATGCCTACTAACAAACAGACAAAACAATCTGACAACAGTCTTACATGCTGTTTGATGGATCAAAATTCCTCAGAAACTTCACTCTGAAAGCCTGAATAACCAAAGTATCGAATAAATATACATATCTTAAGTATTGAGGTTCTGCCAATCTAGAGCCGAAAGTGAGTACATAAATAATAAACACCAACAGTTTCAAATTTTAGCAGTTATATAGATTTACTTTGACTAACAACTATTCATTCATGTCATTGTTTCCCACACTAAGTTTGCATGAGAGTGACCATTTATTAGAAATAAAGATGTCATAAGTACTATGCCTACATTAATAATTATGATTATAACAGCAAATATTAACTAATTTTAACTCACTCCATTTCAAGTAAATACTGTACTTGGGGAAATTACATTTTTACTGGATATAAAAGTAATTATTAGACTATTAGTTAACACTTGAGGTAAGATATTTTCTTAAAATTTTACTTTCTCAAACTCATGTATTTAATCAATGCACAAATAAAAGCATTTACTACTTTTTATTCACTTGACCAATAGAATCTAAGACTCATCATTATGTGAACAGAAAATCATGAGTTTATAATCTTACTTCAAGCTCTAAAAAGCATTTAAGTGGAAAAAAAACGTGTGTACAACATTTCAGCTAAATACAAAATAAATGATTCAAATTTACAATATTACTACTGGATGGAGAGAGCTAATTGCCTGGGAAACTATTCAATTTTGTATAGAAGATACAGTGATAACTAGTAATAATTATAAAGCTTTAGTTCAAGTTCATTATAATTATAACAAATGGTAAAATAAGTCCCTTAGAA
Organism: Timema monikensis; assembly: GCA_902151445.1. Taxonomy (NCBI): domain Eukaryota; kingdom Metazoa; phylum Arthropoda; class Insecta; order Phasmatodea; family Timematidae; genus Timema; species Timema monikensis. The sequence continues at coordinate 15,012 of CABFVZ010003137.1, forward strand.
TAATAGTTACATGAAAATATTAAATTTCCAAACTAATAAATCTAATAATATATATTGAAAAATTCATCTCTCACATTTGTAGAGTTATAAAAATATCATGGTTACCAGAGAAAGATATTTGGTATGTACTACTAAAATAATACATTCTAAAATAATTCCTAGGAAAATAACCTTAAAAATACTCTGGGATGGATCATATCTAGTGTACAACACGTTATCGACACCCTTGTCCTAATTTAACCCATTTAAATTGAACCCAACCATGTTCAAAAATAAGTTATTGACAGATTAGGTATTACTAAAAAAATGTTCGTATAGTTAAATTTCTAATATATATTTAAATATATATATATATATATATACACACTTTTGACCTTTCATTACAGAAGTTTGACTGATTATTAAGATCCTTTCTAAAAAATCTCAACCTTTCTGGCTAGGATATAAGGTAGTGATGACGCCTCCTGGTCCAGGCAACATAGAACTGCCACTCAAGAATGCATCAGCCTCGCGAGCTGCCTGTCGTCCCTCTGATATAGCCCACACCACAAGAGACTGCCCACGGTGACAATCTTAAACATATTACAAATACATTATTTTGCACACTCTGTAATTACATTTTGGGTCATGTGTTTGGAAATTTAAGTTCTTAGATTTTACCTTTTTGAAAATGTTTTTTTTTTAAGTTTATTAATGCACTTTAATGTAAATTTGACATACAAGAAATAAAATAGAGATAGATATTCATCAAATTTTACAAATATACACACACAGCGTCTTCTCTCAATTTCTCTTGTTGAAACTACATGATAGTACTTACAAATTTAATTTAAAATATTACATGCAGCCAATATGGTGAAATTAAGTGTGATCATTCTTCTCTGTACAAGGGGTGGTTTTTATTTGAACTTTTTTCAAGGCTGTAGCCAGGCCAATATTCCAAGGGGGTGGGGGGCAGAATAGAAGAGGGGTTTCCCCAAATGCCTTAGACAAAGGAAAGTTTCGAAAATCATATGCCCATGGAAACTATCTGAAGTTTTATTTTTATAGTAATTAAGTGCAGGGATTTAATTGCTAAGATTTTGATAACATTTATTTATAAACTTACATAGCGCCACCTCCCCCTAAATCTGAAAATTCACTGTGAGCACCTGTTAAATAAAGGTATAATTGGTGGCTCAATTGGTGGCAGAAACCACACGAGAAGAATTCTTCCCCCTTGAGTAAATTTGCCCCTCTCTTGATTTATCTTACTCCCCTCTTATATTTTAAAATATGATATGATTAAAAACCAACTCCAAATAGCTTTTAAAGGTATCAAATTAAAATTTAAAGAACAAGCAAGGAACATTCTAAATATATTCTTGAGTCATAAAGATTTAATAAAAATATAGATAGGGAAGACTAATTCAAATATATTCAAGATAAATATAATTTTCAAAAGTTTCCAAGTGAGGATAACTCCAATAGCTTAAAGGCATACATCATCAAATTGTAACAATACAATCTTCGTATTGTACAATTGCTACCCCACCCAACCTGATTCTACATGCTTCATCACGTATAACATACTACCCGCTCCTTAATAACTCCGACGTAACCTATAATAGTACTGTTCACTATTATAGCCCAATCCAGCCCAACCATCTCACATCAAATAAACATTCTTTATTCATCCATTATTGTCCGTCTACGAAACGAGTTGTTCGTCACATACCTTGAATCTTCAAGCTAACATCACTAGAATCCTGCTAAGTCAAAACGGCCCGGCTGGGTCGCGGACGACTACAAGAAATGTCCAAAGCTGTAACCGGCCCGAGAACAAATTATGACTAAACGACGTTCCTGAGGGTCAAGCTGACAAATCATATCTGCGCAGTGTTGCCACCTGGGGGAAAACCATGGCAACCGTCACCTAGCAACAGACGCTTCCAACGGCTGTCGAGAGTGATCAACTTCAAATATTCGTGTTTTGCTGCAATGCGTCGGCTGACGGCCAATCAGCGACCAGGAAGAAAGAAGAGACTGATGTATGATGACGTGATGCCTGTGGTTACGTGACTGGCTTGGATATGAACTTTCCCCCCCTTTGTTTTGTGTGCTAGATTCAGAAAGAGTATATATAAGTGTATAAAAATTGTATAAGGACAGAGCATTGCCAGGGGGCGATGTGGACAGAGCATTGTATGACAGCGTTACGTGTATGGAGGTCCTGGAGGAGGGACCAGGGATTTTGGACCGATTGGTATCATTAGATTTATTTATAGAAACAGCATGATAGGTATCAGGGTCATGGAGGATGGACCGAGAAATTCATTCGTTTAATAGAGATAAACTTTTTATTTGCTTATTATGTATCAGGGTCATGGAGGATAGACCGGGAAATTTAATTTGTTTAATATAAATGGACTCTTTTTTATTTGCATATTATGTATCTATGTATCAGGGTCGTAGAGGTTAGACCAGGCTGTGACTATGCTTTCAATATTATTAAACTGTTTTATTTATTCGGCGTGTCAGGAATGAAGCCCGTATTTATGATGTGGCGTGTCTCTAGTAAAACGCAATGGGGCGATTGGGCCTGGCTTTAGCTTTGTTTACTCTTCAAATGTTGTTTAGGTGTCAGTATGATTGTCATACGTTGCAAATTGTTAGAGTTAGTTATCAACACTTTGTTGGTATACGCTATTTTTAGCGTTTTATTCTGTGTCCATTTTACTCTATCAATTTATACTTTGAGTTAATGTAAATGGAAGGACTTAAGATTTCATTGAATATAATTATTAATTATAATTATTACCTTAAATTTTGTTGGGAAAATTTAGTATATATTTTTTATACTATCATTCTGTAACATGATAGGAAAGACCGTAAGTCAAGTTTATGAAGTTAGTTTTTAAGATACAATGTTTTCTTTATGGATAGTAGCTACTAGGAAGTTTGAATTAAGGCCTTTATCCTCTTGTCTATTTGTTTTTTGAAGATGATTAAAACATTCCTGATTTAAAATATTTACTCTTTAATTTGTTGATGATATTTCATGTATGCACATCCCCCCTTTCCCGTAGTTTTAAGGGCCTTTCCTACAGGGACAGCGGAGGGTGTTGCAAAACATTTGCGAGGGTTGGACCCCAGAACCTTTTTATGCCTGGGGGAGAGAAAAAAAGTTCTTCAAAATAACTTTTTGGTTAATTAATCGCCCTTCCCTCACAAATAAAGTTTCGCCGCCACTGACCCAACTCGGATAATCCTAGAGATGATTGTTTTCTTTCTCTAATAAAGGTGGAGGTTTAAAAGTTTGTGTTTGAAGAAAAGGTAGAATCACCCCTGCCTAAATATTCCAAAATTATATTCAAATAAAGGAATTTCCAACTTGACCAAGAAACACAGAGGTTTTCAAAATGGTGACCAGTCGCCGGGAGAAGGATGAGGTAAAGGCTGGGGTTTGTGCCTTCTAACCAACCTAGTCTTCAGACAAAACTGCATACAGTCAGATACAGATATGAAGAAACCTTTTTTACAGTTACTTAAAAACAATTTTCATATTAGTATTCATAAGTCCAGTCATGTGATTCACAGCTGTCACTCTTGACATATAGGATCAATATATTAAAAATAATATTCATAATAGACTAAAATGTTATCATTCTAAAGTATGTTGTTATTTTTAGAGGCTCTTCCTACTAAAACAAGAGACTAGATTGTTTTGTTTGTTTACTGGAATTCAGTGAGTTAACTTAGAAAACCCAATTTAGAATTCTTAATAAGTATACCAGATTTATCTATACAATAAATGTAGTGGGAATTTGGTAGGAAGAACCGTATTTAACATTTAAAAAAGTTTCTATAACTATTTTAATATATTTATATGCCAAGTATGTGAACTGCAACTGTCACTTTTGATAGATATGATAAAATAATATTCCTAATATAGTAAAATGTTATCAATGTTGACTGCAAAAAAAAAAAATATTTTCTAAACTGTTCTTCCTAGGGAAATCACGATATAACTATTCAATTATTTTATTTTAATATCTCATCTTAATACCTGTTTGAGTTATATGCTTATGTTCTTATTACACTAATGTTTAAGGGATTAGGAAGGTTGTATACAGAGGAAGTTTACCCGCATTTGCATGGAGGGAGAGTAGAAAACCATTTGGGAAAACCATAAAATGATAAAATTAAATCTTCTTTAATGTTATTTTATTCCCTTCTCCTTATTTGAGCTTTAGTCTTTTATGACAACATGTTTCGGTGTTATATGTTACACCATCTTCAGGTCTTATTTATAATGACGATGATTTGTTTAAAATACGTATTGCCGGGAGGTTTGTGAAATTTTGAATTATTATTATTATGTATGAATATAATCAACAATAAATCCCACAAAAAGTTTCATAAATAATAATAATAATAATAATAATAATAATTCACAAACCTTCTGGCAATATGGATTTTAAACAAATCGTCATAAAAAAAAAGACCTGAAGATGGTATAACACATAGCATCAAAACATGTCATCATAGAAGACTAAAGATCAAATAAGGAGAAGGGAATAAAAGAACAAGAAAGAAGATTTAATCATTGAACATTATTAAAAATAAATATAGAATGCAATTTAATACCTCCAGCAGTAAACACTTTTGGGATCGTAGTGCCATACTGTCCACTTGGTGTGTTGATATTGCCACGAGGATCCAAAGAAAGATTTAACTCTGAAGCAATGTATTTTTCCGGTCCAAGGAACCCCATTGCAAGAAGAACTAAATCACACTTGTATACCTATAGAAAAATGTCAATATCTGTTACAACTCGTTTAGGAAAACTTTTTTTTTTGTGTGTGTGGAACATTTTGTTACATATGGGAGAAGGTTTGGGAAAGAGAGATGGAAAGAAATGAATATGGAAGAGACACAATATGGATTTTACAAATAAAAGGAAAACACAGTTCACAATTTACTTTGCTGCAACTAGTCAAAGAGGTATTGAAGAAGAAAATCAATCAATACCGCCAAATCTCTTGACCTAGCTTTTATTCTATCAAATCTTAAGAGGGTGTGTGAAAATGTTCAAAACAATTTCTAAAATAGGAAACAAAAAACCCAAAAGGGGAAAGAAAGTAAAATGGTAAAGAATGATCCTGTCATATATGCATACAAGGCTGCCACTACTTTCTCAATAACATATTTCCTGTGTTTCACAGGTTTTCCAGATACTTTAGACACAGAGGAATCTAGTTTTATTATTCATAAAATTGACTTGTGATTTATGTTGTTTATGTTTAGAACAGTATGATTTAACCATGATAGATATTTTTTTCAGTGAATAACTTACACAACCCAATGTTTTACTGGAGAGGGAGGAATGAATGTATTAGAATAATTGTACTTAGTTTTTTGGTTCTCTTTTTCTTCTGTGCAAAGACCTAAAAATTAATTCTTATTGATTAATGTCTCAAGTTCACATATATTCCAGTAGTTTGTTTGTTTTATTTGATGAAATTCCGTGTGTTTTAAAGGATTTTTTCCAGGCTCAAAAAAATCCTGGCGTTTTCCTGGTTCTCCAGGGCCATGGTTATGAGTCCTTCAATTCTTAATCCCACATTAATTCAGCCAAGGGCATTCAAATTTGGCCAACAACAATTTTGAAAAAAATCTATCTCATTTGATCTCATCAAAGCTAGTTATTTATTTCCGTCAATGATTATAAATGATGACGTTTTCCTGCTGTTAATATTAAGCTGGCAAAGGTTAGTAAAAATTCGGGAAAATTTGATTTTAAACTATTTTTACCTAACTCTTAAAGAACGACATTTCTTTAAGAAATTATAAATATGACATATGGTGAATTTGTTACTGTGGCCAATATTGCAGAGGTAAATGATATTCACAATTTTTTAAAAGTTTTAATAATAATATTTAGTAGTCAAAATATAGCACAAAGCATCGAGCTACACTCAGATCTATGTAATATATAAAAGTTGTGCAATATTATAGATATAAGAGGGATGAAAATCCATATCATTTTTAAAAAGTGGCAAATTTATAAATGCAACAATAAAATATTGGGTAAGAAAAGTGTCATAAAATCCATTGCTGTTTCAATGTATTACAATAATGTGCCCTATAACTCAAAAGTTAATCATCATTATTGTAATGCAGTGCACTCTTTTGCTAGCTATAGTAGCACTATTTTCTCTTTGAGTATGATGGTGAGTGGTTGAGAGAGATAAAGGACATAATGAATAAGACTCAAATATGTTTAACTCAGGTAATAGATTGGCTGACATGTAAAGTTAGAACACTAAAGATCAAATTCTTATTTGGTTGTAATTTTTAGAAGTAGATACAATCATTCCACAATACATTAATTCCAAAAAGGAATTGCTATTTAAATTGTATACAAAATAATCCTTAATACAAATTCATAACCAAAATAGTCATCTTCTGCATCAGTTTTGTGAAATGTCTCCTTTTTCTGTCCTACCTTTCTTCTCACACTCACACACTTGATATTACATGCTCTTGCCATCTCTTCCTGTCTCTATTGCAGTTTTTCCTACAAACTTTAGCTCCATCATTCCCCTGGAGATCTTTTAATTTTTTATCCTCATTAAATATCTACCATATCACACTCTTTTCAAATTTCACTATTTCTTCTATTTACACCTATAATTCACCTCAAAAACCATTATCATGCCATCCACCTTCCTGGTCTCTCTTAGATTCAATGTCCATGTTCCTGCAGAATATGTAACTATGCGTACAAAGTACACACTATATGACACTTTCCTACACTTCAGGGGCATGTCTCTGCTCCCACCCTTTGCCTCAATCATGTTTCCAAAATAGTTAATATCCTGTACTTCTCTCAGAACCATTCCTTCCTTCAGATTTATAGCTTTTCTAGGTATTATTCTCTTCCCACTCCATCTTCACCATGAAACATTTCATCTCACACTCTTTCACTTACTCCACTCCTGTAGCTGTTCTTATATTTCCTCTGTCTTTTCCCTACATATCATTAAGTCAATTTTTTTCTTCTCCTGTTTTTTTGCCACTCTTTTCATGACCAAATCCATTATTATTACCATTATCAAGGGCAAAAAAAGCTGATTTTTCTAGGGGGAGATGGTGGGTACAATGTAAAATTGTACTATACTGTACTTTTGAACAATACAAGTTTTTATATGTATATTTCAATTTTTATAAATGTATTTTTATAATTTTATATTCTATTTTTCAATTATTGCTAGCAAAGAAGTTTCATGAAGGAAAGTCAAAACTTGTCTTGTTAACCCTGAGCTTGTGTGGTTATGGGAGAACAACAAAACACAAGTGTATGCAGGGGATGTACACAAATAAAACAAAGTGACCTTAAAGTGGTTGTTACTCACCTTTGGGATGTACATAGAATAACTAAACACCTGTAAAAGAAGATCTTGACAAAGTAAAAATGCGTTTTAAAAATGTAGCACTATATATAAGAATGAAGAGTTACCTTCTCAGTGCCAGGCATTTCTTCCATTTTCCAACGACCAAGTACATCTTTCGTCCAATTCACCGAAACAGTCTTAATCCCTGCTACGCGACCTTTACCATCATCAATGAATTCCTACACAAATTAAATTTTGTATTTATATTTAGAAGAAGCATGAAAAAACTGTTTTTAGTACTTAATGAAGCTTTATTTTAACCAATACACGTAGGTATAGGTATAAGTGGTGGAAAAAATAAAATAAAGTTAATGCATTGGCATTTGCCTAACTAGAGAGAGGGAAGTCAAAGCTAGCCAATTATACAACCTACCTTGCAGATAATAATATGGATCTTATGCGATAAAGGTTCTATTTTGTTGCTTAAAAACAAGGTTTTAAATTACTTTTCCCTTTATGATTTTTTTAAATCATCGCATCTTAATAACTATTTAGGCTATATGCATATATGATAACTACCCTAATTGGGCAGGGATAAGGACAGAAGAGTTTTAGAAATAGTCTATCTGCACTTATGTGGAAGAAAATTGAGAAGATTGGGAAAGTGTTTAGGTAAAACCTCCCTCAGTAGAGCTGATCAGGTTTCGATCCCTGATCTCATCTTCTGCCTAGCATTTTTTTTGTTTGAACTAAACTCACTTGAGAGACAGCAAGCATTCATGTGACAAATGCTGGACTTTAACAGGTGTATTTTTTTGTTTATTTTATGTTTAAAGTGTTTTTTGAAAATGCGAATTATAGCTTTCATTTTCATAATACTTATTAATTCATAAACATGCAGAGATTTGCACAGCATTGGTTATCAATAAAATGAAGGGATATAATACATTTCTTTAAGCTCTTTAATGGGAGTGTATTGACAGCCATTATTAAATTACTATATTTAAAGTTTTTGATAGTATACTAAAAGTGAAAGATTTAAGAATTGAATAATGATTTAAAAAAATTGTTGTAAATTTGTTAATAAAATGCATTCATCCTTGATGAATTTATTTTAGCATCCAAAGAATATTCTAAAACCATTAATCCGAATGTAGTCCATTCTTAATCTAGCACACATAATTAAACAAATAATTAAAAAAGTATTATTTAGGGTCACACAAAATAATTAGTAAAGCAGAGGATAATGATTTGAACTAATTACTTTTTGACATAGGCTTTTCAGACAACTGTACCATTTTAAATCGGTTGAGATAAAGATATTTTATTTCAGGGTTAAATTGTCAGGCTTTGAAGAATTTGATATTTAATTTGTTGTTCACCTTCAACTAATACTTAAAATGTATGAAGATAAAAGAACACCTTGAAGTGGCTAAACGTTAAATGTTCTGCATAGTAAAGATATTAAAGTTGCCAAACACAGGTTGAGTGACATGAGTAATGATCCAGAGTTCCATGTTAGTAAAAATTGATGGATCTGTCGGCTGTGTCAACCGAAGTTGTAGGAAAAAGTGCAATTAATCTTCGTATTTAAGATTTTAAATATGTGTTATAGGATCAAATGAAAATAAATTTTTTAAAAGATGTGATTTATATACATATAAGTACATGAACAAATAGTACTAGAATAGAAACAAATTTAATTTTGTTTTAATAATGTGTGTTTGAGATGGTATATGAGCAAATATACCTTTCTAACTGCTGTTCAACTAGATTAAAATATAGGCTAATATTTAAAATCAAACAATTACATTCAAAAACTAATAATCTCTAAGAGGAAGTATAACCTTTGTTAAAACATTGAGTATTGTATCCAAAATCTAATTTACAAAAAACTATACATTCATGAACCTTTTAAAAATATTAATGTATTTTTTTATAAAATACTCGTGGATAGCTAAGGTGTTTCTGTTAAAGAGTACAGGTGAAAATGGAGGTAAGTCCAATTTTATCTCAAATTGCTAGACAATCATGTGACCTTTCTAGTCTACTTTAGATTATAGTTAAAGGTGGTGTATATATATATATATATATATATATAAAAAAAGGATTTGGTAAATCCTTATGGGGCTTGAGATATAAAAGTTGTTGCCCTAGAAATTATGTGTAATGTGACTTTCCTCCTTCTTCGCCTGTACACTTCATTATTGTTTTGGTAAATAATCAAACTTCAAGTTCTCCTTAAATACATCAGAGTTTTTTCAACAAGATATAACTCATCATTTTTTCTTTAGACTGAAGTCACTCAACCCCACTATATTTCTCCTACACTATTCCTCTTGGTTATTACACTACCTTGCTGAGTGTGCTGAATTGACGAGGGTCCCGCCCAAACTTGAGCTCCACCTCTTCATGGCCATAGTCCACTTTAAACACCCTGGGATATTGAGGCCATGGGTTATCTTTGCTGCGCTTTGTTGGTGGTTCAGGAAGTATTTCAAAGGTTGTGATTGATTTAGCTCCCTGAAATAATTGCACATATAGATTTACAACTAATTCAAATATCAGTGACAATTAGTAATGTCTTTCCAACTTTTTTTTTTAAATATAAAAGTTATTCGCTACAATTTTGTCCTTGAGAAAATAAAATACATCTTTTTATTTGAAACATTGGTAGAGAAAGATATAGCTAAAGAAGCTTAAACAATATATTGAAAGTTATTGAATCCAGTCATATTGTGCGAGTTGTAAGCCCCATTTATGATAAAAAAAAAATTAAAAAAATACAATTATAAATTTAATTAATATACATTCGCAAGGCAATGCCAAACTATGTATGACACAAATAAAGTATTCATGGTTACATTATTAACATATCATTGTCATTTTGACAACCAAAATCAAGACTATTAAACTTTTTTTCATATAAAATTAAACAAAATATAATTAAAAAAATGGTATTAATATATAACTAGATGCTATATATATTTTTCTACATTTTAACAAGATTTTATAAATACATATACGCATACATATATATTTTGATTTGCTGTTTATTTTTTAGAAATCACTTAGTAAAATTGGGTATTGTAAAAGATTAAATGGATAGGATAGACTTGAGACAATAAACACCAGTTAACTATTAAATTACCTTTGAAATTTAAACATTTAATCAAAAACCAAATAGGTCCAAATGATTTGATTTCATAAATGTGTCTTGATATTATTTAAAATATGACTTAACTTCTCACCTGTCGCAGTGATGTCGCAATACAGTCACATCCAGTATCTCCGCCACCAATAATAATAACATCTTTGTCTTTGGCTAAAAGGCCTTGAAGATCTATTTTGTTGCCCATTTGTTTTTTTTGCCAACTTTCCAAGAACATCATTGCAAAGTGGATGCCTTCGAGCTGTCTGCCTGGTATAGGAAGATCTCGAGGCCAAGTTGCCCCAGTGCATAGCACCAATGCATCAAATTCTTCATGTAAATCCTAAATAACAAGAACTTAGTCAATATGAAATTTACAATTTTATGTTTAAATTTATCAAAGGGCTGGTAGTTATTTATTTGCTATTTTAGTTTTATCTCACAAACTCAAATAGGTATTAGCAAAATATGGAAATCTTAAGTTCTTGTAAGCGTTATAGTGAGAAAACAATATTGGATTACATTAGGCCTAAGAATGGACATGATCAAGGGCATATTTACAGGAAATGTTGCTGTTGAAAATATTAAAAACCAAAAGGGCATCACAATAAAGTCCACATAAAATAGAGTTTGGGGGCCAAAAAGGTTTCAAAATCATCAATCATAATAGACCCAATTATGAATTTTTTTTTATCATAGCAAGTACCTTTAAGGTTTTACAAGCTTAGGAATTCAGTTAAGATAATTAATTCCAATAAATATTAGCATATTTTAGCTTAGTTATAACCTAGGTATGATAAAATGTTATAACATAACTGACTTTACTGAACAAGGATGTCATAAATTTGATCAGTACAAGTAACGTCAATGAGTGTGACATAATATTATGGTCAACATGATAATGAAAGTAGAGTTTGGTGTCCAGGAGAACACTTAGACGATTAATATAGAGGGAGCAAACTATGTTATCGATGAAAAGTTTTTTTTAGCACCATGTCTTACTACCCATATGGTTTATATGCTTAGAAACTTGTTAAGCTAATGAGTTAAGGATGAGGAATATTGAATTTAGTGAAGGTATATCCACATTTGCGTGGAGAGAGTGGTAAACCATTTAGGGAAAACCACCCTTTGTGCCCCTAATCGGGATCGAACCATTATCTCATCATCGGTAGTCTAGTCTGTTGTGAGAGTAGCACGCCTTAGACCATGCAGTCATCAATGTGGGTAAATGGCAAGTTTATAAGTGAAAAATATAGGATTAGCTTTCCTAGTAAAAGAGATGGACTATGTCTTTGATTTGTTGAAGGACATTCATTCCATTTTTAGTAGACCATTGAAAAATACTATTAATGTCGTTTTGCAAATCTATGCAATCTGGTATTTATTTGATAGTTTTAAATAATTTATCAGCAAAAAGTAAGCAACTAGATGAGCTTAAGTAATTACTGAACCAATATAATCAATTAACAAATTGAATAGGATTGGTCCTAAATTGGAACACACTGGTACTACAAGGAGCTAAAAATATATATGAGGTTTGTGAATCCATTTTAACAGAAAATTAAATATTCTGCAAAAAGCTACAGAACAAATTAATATGAGCTACACCAAAATTATTAAGTTTTGATTTATTAATACTATGTTGACATAAATCAAAAGCTTTACTTCGATCAAAATAAATTGCATCCACCTGACTCTGCATTAAGACTTGAGGGGCAGCATGCTCCAGAAACTCTACAGATTTGTCTTTTAAAATATATATTATTTTAATCATTTGGCATATATGACAGGGAGGGACACGACATCCAGGTTCAGTCACTGTGTATGTAGATCACTTGCTGCTCTTGTGGCACAGAACGTTGCCCAGGGTACACCATAGGAGGTTGTCTACATGTCGTAACCGCAATGAGGTTATGTGATATGATAGTGATTATGAAGTTGTGGAACTGGTGGGAGTCTTAACCTAACTTAAGCCTAATTCACCGAATTGTGGTGACGTTGGGATTATTCCCTTTAAGGGAAAAATACCCAAGGTACAAGCCGGGAATCAAACCAGAGACCCCTAGGCTTGTATCCAGGTGCCACTACACCACGAGGCTGGTTAAAGCCATGTTGATTAAGCAAGAGTATATTTTTTTAATGGTGAAAAGCATGCTCATGTATTATTTTCTCAAATACATTAGAAAAAATATTTAGGAGAGGTATAGGTTTATAGTTTAAAACATTTATTTTTGTCCTTTTAAAAAACAAAACAGGAATGACAACCAACTGTTTCCAAGATAGTAGAAAAGTTTCATTTGACAGGCTAAGATTAAAAATATAAGCTAGTAAAAGACATGGAGCACAGCCCTTGACAATAAAGTTTAGAATTCCATCAGAGCCAGAACATTTTGATAAACTCAATTTTTTAAAAGCAATAGACACAATCCGTGGTGTAATGTAGCATGGATACAAAGAATGACTAGTTTTATTAGCAGAACAAGGCTTAACTAGTAAGATGGAATTATAAATGGACTGAAAGTAGGTCCCAAACTCATTTGCAATTAATAAAGGATCTGTGGTGATATTACCATATATGTTAGACAAGGATACTTTATTATGATATATTTCCAAAAATCTTGGGGCTTGCTTTTGAGAATATTAACTACTATTATTAACAATAATAGCTTAGAGTAAGTAAGTGTATGTCCAACACTATATTACATCTTTCTAATTTAAAACAAGCAAGAGAAATAAATAGTTTTTTAAATTAATTAGTGGACTGATAAATCAGAGTACTTAATATCTCATAATAATCTAATATTTAATCAATATCTAACGTTCAATTGAAGGAATAGTATATTACCCACAAGAAAAAAAAAGGACATCAAAACACATTTTTATTACAAACCAAAACACACTTAGAACACACCAGTTACCAAAAGTTTCATCATCAAACATAAGAACTGAATGTTAACATTGTTTTATCAAATTTAGTCAATTTCCTTTCAATAAGAAACATAATTTTAACTTGATTTCAAATGAAAGTTGATTAAATTTATTTCTTTTAACAAATGTACAAAAAATGATTTGTTAAAATAAAATTACCATGCAGTAAATATGGTATTTGAATACCCACCTTAGCGGAGATATCCTTGCCAACATTAATATTAGTTTTGAAGACAACTCCTTCCTCAGCCATGAGCTTCACTCGCCTTTGAACTACATCTTTTGACAATTTCATTGTTGGAATACCATATTGCAACAAACCACCTATGCGATCATTCCTCTCAAAAACAGTCACTCGATGACCAGCCTGAAATAGTGTATCAAAAAGTATAAATGTGTTACAAATTGAAGTGTTTTTTTATATATAAATCATTCGATATATTTCAAAGATGTAAAATATGTGAACACATTTCAAAATTATTATTTTGAGCTTTATTTCCATGGATATGTTAAAATGGCAAGAAACTATATATATATATATTATATAAGCTGTTTATGTTGTGTTTCAAATCTTTGAAACAAACACTACCTAAGGTAATGGTCAGAATGGCTAAGGTTGGTTTTATAATTCACTTGAATGAATTAAGGTCTTTTGCCATTATTATGTATTTATTGTGACTGATTTCCTTTAACCAAAATGTTTGGTTATTTGAACAAGGAGAAATGTATTTAAAATTCCGGTTCCTACACACTTTCCTGTTCCCAAGAATAAATAGTTCAAAACAAAAGGTATTATTTCAATATGTTTAAGTAAAGATCCAAATCAATGTGTTGACAGTTTCCTGGGTGCACACTTAAAACATTTCTTAAAAAACTGTCATTTTTACAGGTACTTAACCTACTTGATTTACTATCGCAATAGTATTATTACTAAAAGCAAATATGTAATTTGTAAAGTGATGCATCACAAGAATCCAGATGGGTATAAAACACACACACCCTAAAACTTTCATTTATTTTGGGCCTGCATTTTAGTAGTGCACTCGTTAACACTCGTCACTTCCATTTAATTGAAATAGTTTATTACCACAAGGATATTGACAAGATGAATACTATCATATAAAGTGAAATTGAATTTATAGTATATAGTTTGAGTTCATTTTTAGAATACATAAAAATATATTATGATAAAGTATATTTAACTACTTATGAATACATCAATCAAGAAAACTGTTTAAATAAGTTCCTTTTTATACTATAAGCAGGGTGGCACCCTCTAATGGTCCACACTGGAAATGGTAAGAAAGAAGAGAGCTGGCTGGCACCCGTGAAGCCAAGCATCTCAGTTTTTGTGATCCAGAGAATGTGTAATTATTATACACAAATTAATTACATCTGCAGTGTTTATTATGTGTAGTACCAAGGTTATCCAATAGATGTCTCACAACATAAGTGGACAATCATTCTCATGGAAGATGATAAAGATTAAACCTTGCCTCATGGTTTCAGAATTAGGAGCCTCTCACCCCGTGGATAATGCAAAACTTAGGAAGGCAATAGAGTTTGAACCAGGTATCACCTAATATTTTAGTTTTATGTACTATTCATTTGAAAACAGTTGGATTGAAACCAGCAACACCATTTATCCATATTTAAAAATATAAGAGAGTTTACAATTATTTATATTAAAATGAATAAATTACTTCACTTATCCCAATTCCACTGCTGTCTAGTAAATAATGAAAGAAACCACAATTTGATGTTATTTCTGGTTCAAGCATAATCTTGAATCTAATTTCATAGTTAATTTGCTATGAGATGGGCTCTCAAGCACTCTGACAAAATGGCCCATCCTGTTAGCACATAACAAGAGTTTATTTTATTTTAGAAAAACACCTAGTAAAACTAACCTTGTTAAGTTGCACAGCAGCTGCCATACCAGAAGGTCCTGACCCAACTACAGCCACTTTTTTTCCTGTACGAAAGCTTGGTTGCTCTGCCCGAATCCATCCTTGCTCAAAGGCATGGTCAATAATGGCACACTCTATGTTTTTAATAGTTACTGGGAGTTCATTGATTCCCAGTACACATGCTCCTTCACAAGGTGCTGGACACACACGTCCAGTGAATTCTGCATAAACAAGTGCAATTTGGTGTTTGGTGACATCATGTAATAAAACTAGTATATAATGGAGCACATAATTATTATGGAAAAAACTTATAGCAAAACAAATTGAAAATATAAATTTTAAATTAGTAATAGTATAAGTATTAAGGAAAATAAAAGGCAAGATTAGTAAACATTCACCTGGAAAATTATTTGTCTGAAGTAATTGGTTTAGAGCTTCCCTCCAATTGTTGTGGAACACTAGATCATTCCATTTTGGAATGATGTTACCAAGTGGACAACCATGAGAACTCTGGCAGAATGGCACACCACACTCCATGCAACGAGCTGCCTGAACTCTTAAACCTTTATGCACATGAGTGAAGTTGTAAATTTCATCCCAATCTTTCATACGTTTTTCTGCTGGACGATACAAGCCTGTTTCTCGCTTATATTTTACAAAACCTCTTGTCTTATCTAACACCATATCCAACTTTCTTTTTTCTTGATGTCCATCTGTGATCGTTTCTTCAATGTCACACATCTTTGGTTCTGGCTTAATTTCACCTTTATCTAGGTTAATTTTATTGTTTAGTGCATTTTCAGATATTTCTTCTTCCTTTTGGTGTTGCAAAGCCAGTTGATATTCAATCGGAAATACCTAAAATAATCAAAGAGCATAGCAGTATATATGCCTTATCACTTTATTACAATAAAAGGATAAACACAATATCATATATATTCATGCATTTATCACAAATTATTATTGTTGTTATTATTACTAGCAGCACCGCGTCCTACTACCCGTTCGGGTTATATCACAAATAACATGAAATTGTATTCATAGTGAGTCCTCTGAACCATAATGTGGTTTTGTGCTATGTACATCTGAATTTTGATTGAACCCAGAGTATTTTCAGAAGTGACTAAACAGAATTGTTCGCACAAGATCTCAGAGCTTTTGACTATGGAAAATCTTTAGTTTATTATTAAGTCAATATAATAAGAGTATAAGTTGTTGAATAAACTACTTTTTTAAATTAGAGCATCCCTGCCTTAGAAATGATGGGACAAGTTTGACTGAAGATCTAGACGTCAAAGGATGGAGCATTTTCAACAACTACAAAGGTATGTCAGAAGAATGTTGGTAATATATTTTTTATTTAGACTAACAAACAGAAGCAAACAAAAACAGAAGCAAGCAAACATAGTTTACTATTTTAAGTATATAAATTTGCCAAAACTCAACACTCTTTTATATAACTAACATGTTACTATGAAACATTGAGATGAAGAAAACATTTTACTAAAAGTATAAACTGATATTAATGCTTTAACTTTTTACAGTAAAACATTTCAAACCCCAATCGCTTGAAAGATATTGATTTTCTTAAATGTTTGGTTCAGTACATGGGTACTTCTAGATACATTTTATTTTGTGTTTTGTAGCTATGACTGGAAGATATCTCAAGTCACTTTTGAGTAAGTAAGATGGAACATTTTTATTCTCTAAGCAAGTGAGTTTGGAACTGAGGAATAAAGTGATGAAATGCTACAATTGTAGCATAGCGCTGTATGGAGCAGAAACTTGACTATTAGGAAGATGGAATAGAAATATTTGGAGAGTTTTGAAATGAGGTGCTGGAGAACATTTGAGAAGATCAGGTGAACAGACAGGGTAACAAATAAAGATGTCCTAAGAAGAGTGGGTGAGAGAGAACCATTTTGGATGCAATTCTTTGGTACAAAGCAAATTGGATCAGACACATCTTTAGGGGGAAATGTCTAATGCACTATGTCATAAAAGAAAAGGTTGGGGGAAAGAGGAGCTTAGGAAGAAGGAGGATTCGATTATTAAATGACTTGAAGGAAAAAAGAAAATTCCAAGTGATGAAGGGCAAGGCAAAGAACAGGAAAGGGTGCATTGGTGGTCCAAGCAATCAACCAATGGAATGGACTTGTAATAAGACAGAACACACAATAATAATTATTATAATAATTTTACAAGGCCTTGAACTAAAATTTAAAATAAGTCTATTCTCCATGTTAAGCCACTCCAAGTGTTTTTAGGAAGGCCGAATTGTGTTATATATTTTTAGGTTGAAAATAAATCTTAAGCATGAGTTTTTGATTTTCTGTTTTAAGCTTTTATTTATGTCACGGGTAATTTCTTTAGATTAGTCAAGTTGTGACAGAGCTTATGACTCACACATATCATTGATTTTATGTTAATTGGTAGTATGTGTTTGAATTTATAAAGATGCTTTAAACAATAAAATTTCTGTAAAAAATATGAGACATGGTTTCCCACGTTAGATTCTCATCAAATCACCATCATCATAATCAACTATTTCCAGCCTGTGGCCGGATCAGTTAAGTAAAACGCCACCATATTCCTCTATCCTTCCACCACTTTTTCTCCTTTAATTTCTTTAATTCTTCTCCTCTCACTTTAACACTTTCTATGATCTGCTTCCCCATATCTTTTTTGGCCTCCCTTCTCGTAAATTACTACAACTAAATTATTATAATGCTTTAACCAGAGTATCGAAACACTATCAATATGTTTGTCTCGATTTAATCATATTCTTTATACAAACGCATTTGCTAGCCTCAAGCTTTAGGGAGTTTACCTACCACATAGCCGACAAAATGCTTGGTTCATTTATTCTTTTCATTACTTCATAAATATCTTCTGGTGCAAATGAAACGTAAAGTTGAGTGTCATCCGCATAGTGAGGAGAAGAAAAAGATTTAAATTATCTAGGCACCAAGGATATATACAGTGGACCTAGTCTACTGCCTTGTATAACTCTTGCAGTTACTGGTTTCAAGGATGAAGAGACTAGTCAACAATGACTGTTGAACAGCAGCAAAAGCTAGTGCTAAAGTAAATTGTTGTGGTGCCATAGTACAACACTGTCTGAAAACATGTATTGTTGTTGTAGCGCGGACAAAAATTTATCATAAGCTATGGTGTAAAATGCCTTTGAAAAGTCTAGATATAACAGAATACTTTGTTTTAAATTGTCCATGGCTTTCTAAAATAATAATAATAATAATAATAATAATAGCACCGCGTCTTACTACCCGTTCGGGTTATACGCTTTAAGTACTAATTACGCTAATGGATTAGGAATTGGGAAGGTTGAATTAGAGGAAGTGAACCCGCATTTGCGTGGAAGGAGAGTGAAAAACCATTTAGGAAAAACCACCCCCAGTTCACCCGACCGAGATTCGAACCTCAATCTCCCCGTCCTCAGCAGTCAAGCTCAAAGCGGCAAGCGCGTTAGCCAACTACGCCACAGAGGCGGGTGGCTTTCTAAAGATCATTTGTTACACTATGAAAAGCAGTAGTAATAGTATGCTTTTTTTCTAAAACCTGATTGCTTTATAAATAGAATATTGCTTTTATTGAGGTACCTACCAGTATTCGTTTATCTGTTTATGTACCATTCTTTCAATAACTTTAGACAGTGCAGGGAGGATACTAATAGGTATTAGCTGAGCATATGACGATCGATTGTTTATTTTGGGGCACGGTGCCACTTTGGCTAGTTTACATAGGTAAGGATATGTGGAGCCGAGTAAAGATGTACTATGCTAGTCATCACATGTAGGCAATATGGCAAGCAAAGCTTTGGCATGCTAATATTGTATTGTCTAATCCAGTAGCAGGAGTCTTCAAAAAATTTAATCTATCTATCTATCTATTTATCTATATAAAAGCGAAAGCCCTGACTGAATGACTAATCATTAATTCTCACACTTCAAACGAAGCTAGACGGCTGAAATTTGGCACAGGTGTTCCTTATAGGCTAGTTAAGAAAGTAGAGATGTTTCATTCCGATGTTTTGTGATTAAGGGGGTGAAATCAGGGTAACTACCCTAATCAATAATATTGTCAACTCTTTTTAAGCATTTAGAAGATAATAAACCATTAAGTTTGTTCTATTAATGCCTTTGAAAAAAATGTAGCCTTTGTTTCTAACCCCATAGATGCTTCTAAGAGGTGGGGAAAAAAAATGAAAACAGACAATTAATTAAAATATGTAATTATGTTTTAATATGCAACTCCAAGAGACTGTATAAGTGTAGTTTATATTTTGCTGAATTTTGTGTGTGTATGTGTGGACCCGGTCCAGGGCGGTGTGTAGTGGTAGTGATTGGTGAGAGGGTGGGGTGTCCTGTCCAGCAGCGCTCAGCTGAAATGCCCCAAGCAGTAGGCAAGGGGGCCTGCCGAAAATAAAACTCCGATGAGAAACTATACATGGTCACCTCCTCGCGGTGTTTCTTAGGTAGCGCTAATAACCATGCCATTAAGCTTCAAACAAAGATTCATAATTTTCACCAAAAAATAAATAATAACACAATATTCCATGTGAAGAACGGGCATTAATCGAATATTTTATAAATTTTGTTTTAGGTAAGTGAGATGAAATAAAAAAGAGAACTTATACTATTATTAGGGATGGGCGATAAATCACCGTCTGTGATTTTTTCATTGATACCATTTGATCATCGTTACTCCCAGTGACTCAATCTCAAAAGTTTCTGTGATTGAGATAGCAGTGAGCGGAGATATACTCGCATCAGATGGCAACAGTTACTCGAGCTAGGGAGCTAGTATTGTTTCTTCTAAACACTCGAGTAAATACTTGCTTTGTGGTCCTTGTTAATCTATTATTCTTGATTTTCTACCAGCTAATTGAGAATCAACCCTATTGACTGGCATGTTTTAAATGCTATTTCTATTCAAAACACTTGATCTCGTAGAGCTCATTTTTCAAAAACAGTATCAGATTGCTATGTAAAAATGACTTTAATGGCTTAAATGTTTCATTCACATGCGTTTTTAATACAAAATATTTGTTGTTAAGAACAAAATCGAAAAACAACCTTACTAAGCGAATCACATTTTGGATTATTTTTAAAAGTGGGTTATGAAAAAAAATCATTTATTCTTGTTTTCGGTGATCCTATCCCCAAAATCGCAAATAATAAATTATAGTATGTAACAAAATAGAAAAAATATAAATAAACCTTAATATTTACTATGTGTTGATCCTAATCATCCTATAGTCTAATCAATAGTGTGTATCTTTAATAATTGATTAAATATTTTCTAGCATCTCTTAATTTAATGTTAAGTCTCAGTGCTGTGGTTATGAGTTTTATTCTTTTATATTTAAATTAGTTTATTTGCTTCATAATAGATGTATAGTTCATATACTATTAGATACCCGCCTCGATGGTGTAGTTGGCTAACGCGCTAGTCGTGTTGAGCTCGACCGCCAAGGACGGGGAGATTGAGTTTCGAATCTCAGTCGGGTGAACTGGGGGTGGTTTTTCCTAAATGGTTTTCCACTCTCCCTCCACGCAAATGCGGGTTCACTTCCTCTAAATTCAACCTTCCCAATTCCCAATCCATTAGCGTAATTAGTACTTAAAGTGTATAACCCGAACAGGTAGTAAGACGCGGTGCTAAATAATAAATAATAATAAATAATAATACTATTAGATGTACGATATTTAAAATAACACTATAATAATATAATATATGACCTGCATTCCAAACAACATTTTCTAAACCAATCGCCATTATGTTATGTTCATTTTTAATCTCACATAAATTTTAATTGTAGTAAAACAGATCACTAAATAAATTACACCATTACAAGTTTCTCATAGTACATCAAATAAGTTTCAATATTGGTACTCAAATTTAACATAATGTTTGTTGGACCACTAATTTTGCCCAAATTATATAACATTTCACCATAAAATATTAAATAACATTTTTTGCTTTGTCTTTTTTTAGTTGTATGAAACTTCCTTAAACACATACTTTTGTATTGACTGTACATTAGTCAGGCAACATGAAACCCTGATGAAACCTTAAGATTAAGTAGCTGTATGTCAATTGTCAATGTCAGTGCTGACAGGAAGAGCTTATGTTAGTCCTTTAAGTATTGAATTCCATTGCAAGCTGCAAAACTCCCAAGTAATTAGTTTTCCTTTCAACCGATTGTCATGGGACTATTCGAGTAAATACCCAGTACTCATAAATACTCGATACTCGATTGTACTCGCCTACTCGGACGGCAGCCAAGTACTAGCTTTGATCGTGGTTGACCAAATATCAGTTCACATTCACACTTCAGTCTGTTGATGATATGGTGCCCAGCAGGGGAGGACAGTGGCGATCTTTGCTTTGCTAAACAGCAACCAAAATAAGCATATGGCAATTTACATTTTCTAAAGTATAGACAGACAGACAAAATATGGCGACATACTAGGTACCTACTACCTAGCAACAAAATGTGAAAGTGAAAAAATATCGGCCCATCAAGACACTGTGAATGTCAGTAATAGTGAAAAATCACTGGTATAAATCCCCGATATTTTAAAATCCCAGTCACTGTAGTCACTGATATTGTAAAATCACTGTTTCACCCATCTCTAATTATTATTACAACTTTTAGTGTTAATTATATTATAATTCCTGCCACCACTATCCCTACTATTTTTCTTATGGCTAACTACCACTATATATCTATAAGAATTAGCTATTTTTGTCAACAGGTATGTATTGTTCATTACTTAGTTTCACATTGAACTTTTTTTAAATCATTCTAAAGCTTCTTGGAATACCTAGCATGTGGGTGTGATTCTGATAGGTTGGTAAAAACACATTTTATTTTTCATTATCAAGTATTTATCAAGTATTTTACTTGCTTCGACAGCATTAAAAAAATTTGTCACCAATTTTTTTGTTTTTATTTCTAAAACTTACTTACAGTGTTATTTTACTTTGATTAGCCATAATATATTTGATTTATATGGTCAACCATAGTAGATCCACTTTGATTTGATTATTCTTCAAGGTTGTACGAGTGTCAAAAATATTATTCAATTGAAAATATCAAACTTTACATCATTGGTTTGGGTCTATGTAACTTCTTAGCACAAAACCTCCTTTAAATCAGATAAAAATATTCCAGAACAAAGAGTTTGTAGTTTGTAATCGTTTCACTAGTTTTGATTGAACTTTGAGTGACTAGAACATATGTAAAGTTAGGTTGTGGTCAATGAAACCTTAGAGCTCATAATGGCCAATATAAGAAACTATTTGAGATTTTGATTATTATTAGGTCTATCATAAGTCGCATATTTAATGTAATTATTATTATTGTAGGTTGGTTCATTATCTGTTTTAAATCATGAGTACCTAGTAAAGCATTTAATATCATTTTGGAACAATCTGGCTAACTTCATGTCTGCATTAGCAACTATGTGTAACCCATTACCACAGTTAGCTCACATTAATATATCCTGAATTTGAGATGAACTGTATCACTCAATAGGCCTTATTCAACATCACGTTAACGAAAGTAAACAAGCAGCTTGTATTACAAGCACACAATCCATTTTATTTGTTTCCCATCGATTAAAAGAAAAAGGTACGCCGAGTAGGAGGAAAAGGTATTAGCCATTGTCTTGGTACTAATAAGATTTCATTTATTCATAAAACAAGTAAAGAGATGTTTCTGTGGAAAGCTACCATCAGCAACAAGAAGCCATTTAAAAAAAAAACTATGTTTAATATATGAAAGCCAGTTATATCAATTAGTGTATGGGTCATTAACCAAGGCATTATATGGATCAAAAACAAGTGTGTAACAATTTATATGTGATATCTTTTAATAAAATGAACTTTTAATGCACTAGCTACCTACCACTTTATGTAAAGATTTTGTTTACTCCATGTCAATTAAAATATTTGAAGTGTTTCAAAATCTTTAATTAAATCACTTATTCACATATTTATTAGTTTACTAAATGCTCGAGAAATAAAAATAATAAATAGGTAATGTTAAGTATTTATGTAGGCCTACACCTCAATATCTGTAGGATATATCGTGTATCATGTCAGTAAAGTGAGTTGTGTGCTGGAAAGATGTGAAGCTCAAGGTTTTCTATAGCAGCATTCACAACAATCTGCTCCAGTAGATTTACAATATTTCCACAATATATAAGCGTATACATCCATCTATATTACCAGTCTTGTAATTGACAAAGTGTAGCATTAGTTTATAATCATATGCTCTTAGTTAACACTTCCTTATATTAAGAATAGTGAAATGAGTGTTAAAATTGTGTGCACTGAGAATATACAGTAAGAGTTAGTGGTACATTATTATAAACTTTCAAGATGACTTTTAGAAATTAAAGAAATGTACTTAAATGATACTGCAAACAACCAAGTATATTGCGAAATATAATAATAAAAAGTGTATTAACCCGAACAGGTAGTAAGACGCGGTGCTAAATATAAATATAATAATAAAAGGTTTTATCCAACCACAATTTCATCATCAAATTCTGGTTTGAGATAAATTCCATCTGCTTATAGGAATATATTCTTTTTAAACCATTTCCACACAAACTATGTAGAAAGCATTATATACAATTTTTTGCTAATGCTACCTTATTAATAAGTAGCAGCATGCTAGTAGCTGAGCTGCTTCTAGATATAATTCAAAGGATTGTACAATTATCTACCACTAAAATAAGTTTGATTTCATTAGGGCATTATTATAGTTCATTACCCATTAACTTTATGATTAAGTTTCAAAATGAGAGTAGGTTGTTAATTAATAAAAAAAATTCCTCTAACAGCATGCATCAATTTAAGTCTTAACTAATAATAGTTACTAATAATATATATACTATATTTAAAAACATACCTTGATAAATCTTTTAGCAGATTCTGGCCATGTTTTTATAAGGTCTTCAGCAATAAGGGAGCCTGTTTTAGTGTGGAATTGCTTAAGCAGGCCAAGAACATATTCCAAATCAGTCTTGTCCTCCAATGGTAGAAGATCTACCATTTCTGAGTTGCATTTTCCTATAAACGAACCATCAACATCCAACACATAGGCAATGCCTCCAGACATACCAGCAGCAAAGTTGCGCCCAGTCAGTCCCAGAATAACTGCACAGCCTCCGGTCATGTACTCACAACCATGATCCCCCACACCTTCTACCACTGCCACCACGCCAGAGTTTCGAACTAGAAATCTTTCTGCTGCTATGCCTCTGAAATAAGCTTTTCCACTCGTGGCGCCATACAAACAAACATTACCTACAATTACGTTCAACTCAGATTTGAAGTTTGGAGAAGAATTTTTAGGTGGGTATACAACAATTTCTCCTCCACACAGACCCTAAAATAAGAAAATATTAGTATTATAGCAAAATATGTTTTGGTTGTTAAAGTAAGTAAGTAAAAGTTGATTGTAAAATTTACAAACAATTTACAAAAAGCAAAGCTATTTAAAGAATAATATTATTTAATTAAAAGATACAACTTAAACATATAAATTAAAATTTTAGATGCATAATAGTTTTATTTGTATTTTGTAATACATGTAGATATCTTAGAATACCTGTAATAGACCTAAAGCGTTTTTAAAATCTACTCCTTTTACTATTTATCATAATTAAATACCAACACCATAGGAATATCATGTTTTTTTAACTGTATGCTACTATCTATTTGGGCTACTACACACACTGTACTAATTACATTAATGTGTTAGGAATGATGAAGGTTGAAATTATAGGAAATGTATCCAAATTTGCATAGAGGGAGTGTGTTAACTATTAAGGAAATACACCCGATCAGAATTCAAACTCCCAATCTCCCCGTTAGTGGCAATTCACTGATTCAGTCTATTGCAAGAATAGCACCTTAGATCAATTGCCCACCAAAGTGGGTTCCTATGGATCTATAAAAGATATAACGTTTGTATTAATATAGTTATAAAATCAACAAAGTTGCAACATTTCTCACCTTGCCTACATAATCATTCGCATCACCCTCTAAAGTAACATGAACTCCTTTTGTCATGAAAGCACAGAAACTTTGGCCTGCTGAAGAACCTTTCAACATGATATTTATGCTGTTTTCTGGTAGACCTTCATCACCATACTTCCTATGGAAATAAATAAGTATTAATAAATACTTTTGAAATCAAGAAAGTGTCACAAAACAATCGCATAAAAGTTACTTTAATTTTATATTAATACCAGGTACGTGGGAAAGCCAAGGTTGCATAGACAGGTATCCATATACCCGGCCTTAAAGGTTGGAGCTTTAGGTGGGCATACCAACAGAAACATTTCATTTCATCTGGATATATAAAATGTACAATATCAACCTAAAGCATAATGTTAACTTTTCCTATTTGAGTTCAATTTAGGATTCTTGAATGAGCAGTGTTCATAAAAATAAGTAAATGTTTGAAATTAGTGTTTGAAGTCTAATACAACATTGATAAATTTAATTGTAGATAATAATCTATCCTTTGAGCTTTTTTGTAATTTTTACCATCTAGAACATTACATAACAGTGAGCAGAGATAGAATCATTTATTTAGAATTTGTCATAGATACCTAAAAAATAGCAATCAATCTGCCACTGTTGCAAAATATGATTCATTAAAAATGTTGTACACATAAATGGCCAGTTAATTTTTCTCGAGCAAATCAGTTGCTTCGTCCATTAAAGTATAAAATGAGACCAAAAAGTTTGCTCCCTCAATCAAGCCTAGAATTTAGCTTTAAATGTACGGACTTGTGTGAAGATCATTGTGGTTCCCTTCATTTATTTCCCCTAAAACATTATTTACCTCATGATTCACTAAAATTGTGTTAACTCTATAAAAATAATTTTATTCGACCAGTCTTAGTTGTAATAATATGTTTGAGAATAAACAGTGTTAACTTTTTTTAAATGAATATGTTTCTAGTGTTTATAAAATGTATTTTGTTTTTCATCTCTATATAGTGTAGACTAAGTTAATGTTGCTTTAAAGTCAGAATGTCGTTAGACTAGCATAAAATGGCATAATCCCCTTTATTAAATAAAATACAAAAAGTTGCTCTTAGACAAACTTGTAGTTAATGTGTCTAATTTTTTGGTCAGTGCACAATCTGCTTAGATAATGTGTGAGAGAGAAAACTAGGTTGCTAAGGAAAGGCAAGTTTCTTGGTTGGGTTAAATTTCATACATACATAGCAATATGGTAGCTCAATGTCGAACAAAATGCTCTATCTTCATTATTTATTTTCATGGAAAGGTCAATTCTAGTTGTTTCTCCTGATAAGACTGAAGAAGCTGCTTCAATTATTTGATTGTCCAGTCTCTTCTCTAGCTGAAAATCCTGAAAATTAAAAATTTTTCATAGTTAATTTTCTCAAAGAACTACACATTATGGAACTACATACTTACGTATCTTTAGTTTTGTGAACTATGAAAATTCAAAATGTCTCTATCCGGATAATTAGGACAATGATAGAGTAACCTAGCATCAAAATATGTAGATGCTTTGCTTTTAACTACCTCTGCTGGCAAGATCTAGAATAAATCTTAGATACAGTCTTTTACATAATCTTCACATATTTTGTGCATAATTTTTTTGTGAAAAAGTGGGGTGTAGCCATTATGTAAGGCTTAAATAAAAAATTAATGTATTGATAGCAGATGATCATTAGCTTATATTGTGTGGAAAGATGCAAGTTTTACCGTATCGTGTGACTTACGCTTGGTAACTTCTCCTCCCCACTTACTACACTTGCTACTCAACTCTGCTTTCAGAAATATAACTACTGAAATGTGCATGCGCTGAGCTCTCTAGGCTCGCAGTGTGGGAGATGACAACTGTGCATCCAAAAGAAATAGTTAGAAATCTTTAGTGGTGCGTAGAAATTAAGGATGAAGGAGGAATTAGCTTGCCTCTCTTTACCTTTTAAATTGACATGACGAACTATACCATGATACAATAATGGAATGAAATTTTATAAACCAATTTTTGGACTAAAAAACAGGGTGCGATAACTATGCAGTGGCGACAATTATGTGGTGAAATACAGTATTTGAATAAAAGTATTTATGCGTGTACTTGGGGTAATGAGGCCAAAGATCTAATCATGCCGACTTATTATGTAAGTGAAAAAGGAAATAGAACACACCCTTCAGCCATATTTTGTTTCTCTAAATATCAGCTCAATGTGTATGAAGAAATAAGAAATAGTTCTGAATGTAATTTTATTTTTTAAAGACTTCTATCTATACATGGGTGAAATCTAATCCAAATTATTGAATTTGTTTTTTAAAATGTAATCTTATTTAATACAGTTAGTATATATANGTATTTACTACCCATCTGAAATTTTAGACGTATCAAATACAAATAAATTTAGAGCAATGTTAGAGTTGAGAAGAAAAATAATTTTCTAGCATTATTTTTGGGGTAATTTAACATGCGAGTTGTCATTCTCAAAATTTAACTATGATTAACGTTTTTTATTTTACTGGACTACCTATTTGTCAGTACCATTATATTTTTTGTTTTCCTATTAGTGGATTAGTAAAATAGAAATAGCTATAAATATTAATCATGAAAAAAATTGCGGGGAACTTAATTAAATGAAAAGTGTGTTTAAAGCGAGGTAGCAGGTCCAAACACAACATTTTTGGAATAAGAGGCAAAAAAAGAAAAAGTATTTATATAAAATCTTTAGACAAAATTTATTCAGTATCCTAACAAAAGATATTTCTATTCACGATAAAGCAAAATGAGCAATTGTCATAAACTATTGAAAGGAAAAGTTAGAAGATTCAGGTTTTAAAAGTTTAAAAGCCTAGATTACCTATGTAACATACTGCTGAAGAAAACAACTTTCTTTAATCTTTTAACATAAGCAATTATAACCTTTCCAATCAAAATATTACGATTTATGTGGGAACCATAATTGAGGCTAAGCCATTGACCAAAAACAAATTTTCGTCTTTATAATAATATTAGCACCACGCCTTAATACCCGTTAGGGTTATACGCTTTAAGTACTAATTACGCTAATGGATTAGGAATTGGGAAGGTCAATTAGAGGAAGTGAACCCGCATTTGCGTGGAGGGGGAGTGGAAAGCCGTTTAGGGAAAACCTCCCTCAGTTCACCCGACCGAGATTCGAACCTCGATCTTCCCGTCCTCAGCAGTCGAGCTCAACACGTCTAGCGCCTTAGCCAACTACGCCACCAAGGCGGGTGTTCATCTTTATACTTTATCCTAATTTTACATTGGTTTTCCTCAGACCTGAAGATGACGTTTGCACGTTAAAACATGTAGTCAAGTCAACCTGCCTTTTGGCGTTCAAGGCTTAAGGAGTGGAACTAAATATCAGCTAAGGAATGTTTGTATTCAACAACTTTTTATTTAATAATTATTTTCTATCCTACACAATCTCATCTCTTTCTCCAAGTTTTACTCGTATAATTAACGTCTCTAACCTCTATTAAACAATTTTTCTACTTTAATATTCCCTGTTCACTTTCATTGGTTTCAATTTTCAACTCTTCTTTTGACAAATGTGAATTTATCAACAATATTACCTTAATGTTAATTATTTTAATTCATTACTATATCTAATATCTCTTTCTTTATTATGGTTTAATCATTTAATTTGTAACCTTAGAATATGTAACTCTCATTTGTATTGTATTCTTGTCCGATTTTAATATGTTTTCTGTATTTTAACCCTATTTTTCTTTTTCTACTTTATTTTATATTCTTTATTAGGATTCATAAAGTTACAAGTTCTCATTATTTAAGTCCTACTAGTATTTTGCTTTAATATATATTCTTTTCTATATGATGTAACATATATTATATTCAGACTTGTTATTATCTTTATTTCATTTAATTTTCTAAAGGTTTTTTCTTACAAACTCAATATTTTTTTGCTAATTAAATTTCATGATATCTTTAACTTTTATTTCATATCAATTATTATCTTTTCAGTTTTAATTAGATCCTTTTGTTATTGTTGATTAGGCATTCCTTTGAATAATTATTAATAAAATTCTCCTTACTAAATCACTATGAATATAATTAATATCCCTGAATGTAGGTAGAATTTTCTACAATGAGCATTTAAATCAAGTCAATTATGAACACTTCAAACCTAATGGCCACTGTTAGAGGTCATGAAGTGTTAATGATGATATTTTGCTAACATAAAAAAGTTACCTGGTTCCTACATTTGATCGAAAAAAATTTCACACTGCAAGATAAAGTTAGTGTTTTTCATGCAAATGCTAAATATTTAATATTTGAAATAAAAATATCAGTTTTTGTTGAATTTTAAGCTCTAATTTTTCAAACATTTCAGTTAATATTAATCTTATGTTTTTCTTCTATAACTTGATTTTAACTCTTAGTAATGGTTATAATAGTACAAGTAAAATAAAAGTAAAGATTAACAAAGTAACTCATAACTATTCAGTGCTCTCCCCATAGCATTTAGCCAGCCAGGTGGCATTATTACGTAGCCAGGCAGAGGCAGTAATACTTTGAGATAGTTAATGATTTGTGCAATGAACAGTGATTTTAGCCTAGTGGTCAGATAAAATTGGTCAGGTGGCGTGACCATTCGAAAGGCCCTGGGGAGAATATTGTAACATATTACCTCTTTTATTTAATAGAATAATTTTTTAAAGGCTTATCCTATTTTATTTTAAAAACTACAGTAAAATACAAACTAAAACTAAACTGAAAAAAAAACTACACTAAAATACCTATATACATAAGAATAAAATAGCTGAAGCTATTATTTATGGTTTTTAGTGAAGAATTCTCCATCTAGATATCATATTCTGAAAATTGAAAAATGACACCTGGAGACAGGAATCGAACCCTGATAGCTCGTGATCTTAACAAAATCACACATTTGTAGCCGACAATTTCCGAACGTCCGTCATAGATTCTGCCTTAAAATATGAGTGAAGAATGACCCTGGGCACGGGACGATTCCTGGTTAGCTCAGTGATTAGAGCATTGGCATACTAAGCCAAAGGTACCGGGTTAAATTCTTCTGTCCAGGTGTCATTTTTCAATTTTCAGAATAACATATATATACATAGATAACTTACTTGTGACTCTGATCCACCAACTATATTCACCCCCGGACGCATATGAAGAGCATTTTTCAGAATCAGGTGGAAATTGAGTGTTTTTGCTTTGGGATTATTTGACTCACTCACTTTGAGTAGATCTGTGCGACCAATCAAATCTTGAAAATTTTTAACACCCATCTGAGCCATATGATCTCTAATCTAAAAACAGAAATAGTAATTTAAAAGTAAAATTTTTAAAATCTCTAGGGTACTAGCTCCCAAACCTTTTTAATCAACAGACAAGTAAATTTAATTGTTCCAAATAAAGGACTTGCAAGTTCCAGGGATTGGTGATGTGAGGTAAGGTGTAATGAATAGACTTTGTTGGGAGCTATTTTTAAGCAAAACTGATTCTCAGCCTTCCTAATTTACAATTAGAACTACAATTAATAACTTCTCTGCTGACTGGTAGCAACAAGCCCATGGATCAGCAAAACCATCAGTTGGTAAACACTTCAATAGAATATTTACATTTTAAGCCTGTCCATAAGACTATTAAGATGATATGGCAGAGTATGCATATTAATCATGGGAAAGTGTGATTCAGCATGGCCTTCTAACATGTCACATGGGCGAAAGGGAGAATTAATTCCCTGTTATATAATTTGTAATGTTTTATTATTAAAAATGGAACCAGTCTAATTAGTGTTATGTACAAATAGTAAACTAGCAGTTAGCCATATTAAATGAATTTAAAAAGTTGATATTTGTGCACTTTTGAGTTTTCAAATATTTTAACATATTACCTTGTATCAAAATAAATAAATGTATGTATTTATGTGTGTCAGTGTTGGAGGTGGAATGAGGTTGGGGGTCTGGCAGGAGAAGGGGATCAGGGGCAGTGTGGCACATCCAAGGAAGGAAAATGGGTCAGTCACTTGACAACCCCACCACAGCCCAAATCATTTTAGTAAAAACGGAAATCATATTAAGTAGAACTAAAATATAGAGCATATAAGATGAGTCGAATACATTAAGAAACAGTTTTTTAAGTCCAGGTTTATGGTTTGATAGTAAAAACATCTGTGGCTAAAAAACATATTCAAAGAGCACAAAAATAATAGTTTTGATACATTGTATACAAGGCCAATGGCAGATTAATTCTAGTTAGTTTTGCCATATTTACTGTTTAAAAGAAGAAAATTAAAGGTACAAGAAAAGCTTTATAAGTAGTAGCCCCCATTCATTTTGATAAGTACATTAGTTTCATTGAAGTTTCTCAACCCAAGTTAAGGGTTATTACACTAAGGACCACACTTATATGATACTTCAGAGTCCCTTATGGATAATCCAAGTTTGTATAAAAAACAAGTTAAGACTAAGTAACTTTGACATGAAGAATTTGAACTGAAAAATCTACCACAGCTGATTAATCAACACATTGAGGAATATTGTCTTGAAGCTTTAAACTTGGCATAGAGCATTTGATGTACTAAAATTTCTTTCAAACAATAATAATTTGTATTAATAGGAGAAAAA
>CABFVZ010003137.1:47093-85839 GCA_902151445.1 Timema monikensis
CAAAAAAAAAAAAAAATTGTGTGAAATTTAGAGAATCCTATAGACATAAAAAAACTGTAATTGTCTATTTATAAAGAGCTAATGTTATGAAAATAGTTCTAGAGTTTAGGATAAAATTGCATTTTTAAACACCCCATAAATTTGCTTCGGCCTTAATTCATAACCACGGAGTAGTTAATAAATTAAGCTAAAAAAAATTAGTGATTTACCAAACTTACATTTGTGAAATAGTTGTATAAGTTACCATAACTTAACACTCGAGGCATTTCATATGTTTAAATTTTCCTAGACTCAAGACAGTTAGGGGTCGAAATTTAGTTCTGGCTATGATTATATGCCCCTTCCAAAGAAAATTTCTGGGTGCACCACTGGTCAGGAGTGTTATGATAATGATCTTATACAACTTAAAGGCTTTAATATTATATTATTTGTTGCAATTCTAACTTGGCCTTATTAATTATATAGGTCTAATCTTAAGTCTAAAATAACTACATTTTCTTTATTGCAATTAGGTGAACACCCTAGTTTTTTGACATTAACTGCTCTTAAATATACTCAACAAGTATTAGGTCCTCTGTTAAAATTCAGATTTAGTGCTTGGTATTTGGGTAAAACTATTCGGAGTATACGTTAATAAATATGACCATGATGTCTATCAAACATGTATATCAAATTATTAAACAATAATGGATGGTAGGTAAATTATGAAAACACACTTACCTCTTCTGCTAACATGAAAAAATAATTAATAACATGTTCTGGTTTGCCGGCAAACTTTTTTCTGAGAATAGGATCCTGGGTAGCAATACCAACAGGGCATGTGTTGAGATGACATTTGCGCATCATTGTGCAGCCCATAGCTATGAGAGGAGCTGTGCTGAATCCAAACTCATCTGCTCCAAGTAAGGCTGCTACAACTACATCAAAACCTGTAATATACATTATGATTGCTTCAGTTGTACATCTATTTAGATCTTTTTTTTACTTTTCGGTAATTATTGTATGTTTTATAAGACATATGATATTGTAGACAAAATTACAATGAGCCTATTGAACAACAGTTTAGATCTGGTTCATTTATTTTCATTTTATTAATATAAAAATATGTATATATAAACAATTTATTTACTGCTCTTATAGTAAATAATCATGAGTTGGTATTTTAAGGCACATCAAAACAAGGACTATTGATGAATAGTCCAATAATTTTAGACACATTAATTGTAAGCAATACATAGTAAATATAACAATTAGAGAAAAAAAGTCACTCAGACAATAGTACAGTCTAGACTAAAACAAATTTCTGGGCTAATCTGATTCGGAACTGTTAATAAAATGCAATTAACACCCTTACAAAAGAATTGTGAAAAATATTACCTGTGCGTATTTGACCATCTGCTTGAACAACAACTCGAGAACGGAGGTTGTTTAGAACTAGAACTTGATGTGTTTCTGCAACACCAAGTTCCCATGGTAAGCCAGCATTTTTTATTCCAGTCCATGAACTAGCACCAGTCCCACCATCATGGCCAGAAATAACAATGTGCTCTGCTTTCCCCTAAATGACACCATGTGTCAGTTAAATAAGGAACAAAATTAATTAGAGTAATGTTGAGCTAGTTACATAGAAGGAAAAAACTTTACAGGTTATAAGGTATATTATGTTAGCTAAAGAAAACCTGCTATATTATTAGGAAAGTGTGTGTATCATTCAGTATTATGAAAAGAAATAATGGTATTGCCGATTCTGATAAAAACGCTATCAAAGGTTTAATAAAGTGCCATGAAACAATTTTGAAAGATGTATTACATTTATTACAAGATAAATAATAAAGATTCTACGTATTAAATGTGGGTACAAAATATTGTAAAGTCTTTGAAGGAAAGTTAAGGGCTAGAACATTCCCAATAATAGAAAGAGTTAAAAAGTTGTATGGTCAGTTAGCCTCTGGTAATTTTAAAGGTGGTGTAGGCTGGTAAGTTTAAGTTCACCAACAAAACTGCAAAATTATCTTTTGAGAAAGTGCTAGTGGAACTCGAAGGAAATTGTGACTTGTACAGGAACAATGATTTGTAGCATTTTATATTTAAACTGATTGTAAGACAAACTATTTATTTATAGGGGAATCCTGTTGTGTAGTAAAAAGCAGTAAAGAGCATGTTAGCTTTATCCTGGAACAGAAACTTAAGGGCCACTATTGACTAGAAAATCTTAACGGTCTAGATGCTTTGTTGATGTTAAGCTACTCCCACTTGAATGTGAAGCCAATAAAAAAACATGGAGGACTATAAGGACCAATGAGAACTTGAAATTAAAACTTTATTAGCAATCCTAAGCCCAAAAGAGTAAAGTTGCTCTTTGTGGACAACTGTTCTGTGCACCTTAAATGTTTCAAGATAATTAAAATGCAAACAGATTGTATTATTCATATTAATGTGACTATAAAACTCAAATCAGTGGATCAAAAAATTATTAAGAATAAAATGAAATATATTTACTGAACAAGAATCATTAAAATATCCCGACTGGGTGAAAGTAAAAATGAATTAAAATATTAATAATAATAATATTGACTAGCATATATTAGGAAATATCATTCATCTTGAACAGATGTTAAGCCCACAAAAACTTCTATTTTGAAAAGTATACATTTAATATTGGATTAAAATTACTGGAATGCAGTACAAAAACTTCCTAAAATGCCTGAACCTCTGCAAGAAAAACCTTAGCTTGGAAATAGTTTTTGATTAATATTCCCCTGATTGAATAAAAGAAATAAAGATCAAATAAAGCTGAAATTGATGAACAGGTATCTAACGCAGAAAAAATAGTTCTGATCCATCCAACTATGAAGGACCACCCTCATATTTTGGTATTTTTCTCAGTACAAGTGTTATTCAAATATTTAAAGTCTTCTTGAATAATAATTCCTTTAAGTATCAGTTATACATCACCTCATCAGAGTTCATTAATATTATCCGCCCTAGAGATAAGTACTACTTTGACCTTACTCAAGGCTTTAAACATATATCCAATAAAATTAAAATATATTGTATATACTTTCTTACATGAATATCCCTATTTATTTATTCATGTTTTTAAATCAAAATTCAAATGGTCTAAGGTAATATTGGAACAAAGTTGGGAGGTTCAATCTTTAGAAATACTGTGAGGTAAGGTATACAATGGCGGCTTAAGGGCAATACAAACCGGGCAGCTGCCCGGGGGGCCATCTTGAGGGTGGCGCCAAAGAGACCACCAACCTAACATAACTTTGGTTTAATAGTGGAGTTGCTAAGCATAGCAATTGTTCACTTTTTGTTACTAATAGGAAATATGACATATTGGTGTAGTTTTTTTGGGGTATAAAATAGGATTTAGTGCCACTCTTAAAAAGATATTTTACATACACCATTTTGGAAATCAGCAATCTTATTATATCATCTTGTATGTTAATTATAATAAAGTGTTTGTTACAGTAAATAATAAATCTAAGAACAATGTCTACAAAATATATACTTAAAAGTTTTCTTTGTAATCCTGTTTTTGTACAGTCACTCAGTGAAACGTTTGGAGTATGTATACCATTTAAAGAGATTCCCTTAAGGTTATTTTACTATCACACCCAGGTTAAGTGAGATTTGGAGCAATTAGGTTTCGGGATTATTTTCATATTTTTAAATTTTTTTCTATTATCCCCCGGTTATATAGGAGGGCACCAAAAAGCCTCAGAGGAAAATTTACCTCGGGCCGCCCCTGAAGGCATACATGTGTGTATGTGTGTGTATGTATATATATATATATATATATATATATACACACAGATATGTATATATATAATAACCCCAGGGTTAAGGAAATGTTTTTTAAAGGAGAAATGAAAATGAGTGTACTAAAATATACTTTACATAGTTAGAAAAACACTCACCTTAGCGACTCCAGATGCTACCACACCTACTCCAACTTCAGAAACAAGCTTCACTGATATTCGAGCATTTGGATTGGAACACTTCAAATCATAAATTAGCTCAGCCAAATCTTCAATTGAGTAAATGTCATGATGAGGAGGAGGTGATATCAAACCCACTCGAGGAACTGAATGGCGAGTTTTAGCTATATCCTTTGTCACCTTGAGGAAATAAAAAAATGTATATATTTAACATGTTGAAATATTCATAAACATAGATAAATGTAAATAAATGCCAAATAATAAATGAAGCTAAATTAAAAACGTATAAGGTTTAGAAAATATTCTGCAACAATTTTTTTTACATAATTTAAATAAATAAGAATTTTTGAATAAATGATAGAACTGTATTTTGAAATATATTTATAATTGAGAGTCATTTATTTCAATCTGACATCTTAGGTGAATCGATAGCATGTCTATCTACCGACCTAAAGGTCTCTGGTTCTATTCCCGGCATGGCCAACAATTTATCATTGGTGAAATGTCAGTTTACCCTATCATAGTGATAACTTGATGGTCGGGGACTGGATGTTGTGCCTGTCCTAGTTTTAAGTTAGATTATAAGGCATATGAAGCTATGACAGGCCTAGAAAGCCGGTAGTGGAAAATATATGTCTTGAATAAAAAACTGACACAGACCATGGGCTGGAAACAGTAATAGATGTAGGGCTACGACAGGCCTAGCACGCCAGTAGTGGAAAATAACTTGAATAAAAAATTGACCTGCACCATAGGCGGGAAACATTAATGGGTGTAAAGTAAAGTCAGCTATTTTAGATAATAAAAATTATCCCTCCAAAGTGTTTTATATGTAGTTATTGGGATATTATTTTCTAAGCGTTTATCTATAATTCTCACATTTATATGTATAATAATAGTTCTATGAATGTGTGACACATTGATAATGATAGTGACCTTTCATGGCATGTTTGTTATGTTGGCATTGCGCTCTGGTTAAGGAATATACCACTTGGTCAAATGCTATTATCTGTGACAAGAGTTTTGATGTAGCAGTGTAATTACGTATTAATACAAATGAGCTTGTCAGTATTAAATGTGATTGCATTCACACTTAATTTACTGTTTTCATTTACTAGATGCAATATGGATAGTGGATAGTTTTTATTACCATTTTCTGAATTATCATTTCAAATAACTATAATCCCTATTATTAATTTATGATAGCCTTTATGGTCTAGTGGTCAAAGTTCCTGGCTACAAATCCAGAGGTCCTGAATTCAATCTCCAGCGCTTCCAGATGTTTCTGTTAAACAGTGGGTCCCTAATAGGGTCAAATTCAGCGTCATGAGGACAAACTAGCAGCTACCTGAATAAAGAAGTAGAGGCTTCGACCTAAAAAATTGTAATTAACGACCAAAGGGTTCGTTCTACTGACCACATGAAACCCTCTATCCACTAATTTTGATACTATCTTCACCAACATACAGCAGCAGCTCGCTTGCAGGCTGATGCCAATGACTTATTAGTTTTTATTTTTATTTATTTATATATTATGTCAAACATATTTTCTATGAATAAATTAGAAGTTTTAAAAAAATAAGATAATGGAGCATATTTTCACGAAGTTAAAAATGAACACATTATTGATTCTGATGTCGATAGGAATCTAAAGCAGACAATTTACTAAACATAGTGTTGAATAAAATAATTGGGGAAATCCATCAAAGTTCTAGAACTAAAAGATAGGGCTCTAATAATATAAACTTGGGGAGAACAAGATTAATAATTTAGGAGCCTAATATGATATTTTTTTTAAATAAAAAAAAACTACAGAATGTAACATGCCCGATTCAGAAAGTCTAGGAAAATTATCTTAACACATAGTTAAAGAAAAAGTAACCAACTCTTTCCCAAACACAGCGGTAGAGTATAATGGTTACTTGGGGTGTGAGGTCAAATTCATTAAACTTATGTCTAGCTTTAATATCCCATGAAAGTGGGTAGAAGACTTTTTTTTCAAGCTTTTAGAATTTAAATGGTTCTACTTTAGATGAATAAAGAAGGTAGTTTTACACACAAAAAAAAAGTAAAACTTAAAATAAAGTTTTGGCATGAACAATATGATTTATTTTCAAATTAGCTATTCCTTTTAGCCTAAACAATTAATTATGTAACCTTGAATTAAATAGTTCATTTTCCT
Source organism: Timema monikensis (assembly GCA_902151445.1). Classification (NCBI taxonomy): domain Eukaryota; kingdom Metazoa; phylum Arthropoda; class Insecta; order Phasmatodea; family Timematidae; genus Timema; species Timema monikensis. The sequence goes on from CABFVZ010003137.1 coordinate 53,226, forward strand.
TTTCAAAAAATATAATAGTCACCAATTTTTATAATAGGATATATTTTCTTTAACTAAAATATATCGTTTTGTAAAATTATTTACTTTGTAGCCTGGAAGTTCACCACCTTCACCAGGCTTTGCCCCCTGAGCCATTTTGATTTGTAAATCATCAGCATGCGCCAAGTATGATGCTGTAACTCCAAATCGACCACTTGCCACTTGTTTGATAGCAGACCTCATATTATTTTCTGGATCTTGATTCAGATATCGGTCAGCATTTTCACCTTTGAATAAATAGAAACTCTTAGTAAATATTTTATTTCAACCATGACATATTTAAGGCATTTCTTAGAGAATAATCAGCAGAAAATAAAACAAATAATTCAAAATAAATAGTAGTCAAATACAGCAGGATTTAAAAATTTAGGTGCACGAAGCCCCTGAAAGCAACATTAAGGAAAAACTAGTTTATATAAATAATATTGATGAAAACTAAGAAAAATTGTGTTTTAATCTAATTAACACTGAAGCTTTAACCAAAAATTAATTAATTAATTAATGCTAAGATAATCTTAAGTGTGATTCTATTAAAGTAAAAATATCAACCAGCAATGATAATAAATTAGAATATAGTACTAAGAAATAATAAATATAACAAATGTTAATAATAGTAGGCTTTTAATTTTAATGTCTAATAATGGATCAAACTTATATTCTTTAAAGCAATTAGAACCTTGATAGTCTTGTTAAGCTTGATTATAATAATGAAACAATATTCAAAAGCTGAGAAAATTAAATAAAGACTACATTTAAATGTTGATAGCAAATACATAATTTTAATTAATACATGTAACATAAGAGGTTGAATAAATTAATCTAAAGGCTAGGGATGGAAGGAAGTTTAATAATGCGCCCTTATTACCATGACGGAAGGATGGGAAAACTTAATCGATAATTCTCATTTTGAAAACAACCAGCACTGCACCTGGAAAGGTTTCAAATCTCAATCAATCCCTCAATGTTGATCACGTATAGAACTCGTATAATACCTTAGACCAGGAATGGAGAACCTGTGGCCTTAAGGTCACATGTAGCCTTTTTTAAGTAATCGTTGCAGCCTTTTTTTATATTTTGTTAGTAATTATGTATTTTTATTGTTTTAAAATATTTCATTCTCTAACAGTATTTATTTTGACTAATTAAAATAAATCATTATTTTAAACCATTATGTTAAAAAAATTAATCGCTCTTATTAATCTATCTATCCATGGTTGGTGCACTATCATATTATTAATTTTACACTAAATACAAATATGAGTCTTGGAGCAACGTCAGCTTGATTTGGAAACAACGATTTAGTTTCGCACCTGTGTTGTTAGTGTAGGAGTACAGTATGGTAGTTTAATATTTACCACTGTTTTTTTAACCGTTCCGAGAAGCCAGAAAAACATCACTATTTTTAAATGTCACTATTATTTTACTAAATTCTCTATTTCTTCCTTATTTGAACTTTTTAACTAAACTTTATCTAAAATCAAATATATTCTTAATTTAATAATTTCCTTTGAGCTTCATTTTTCTCATTCTAAAGTATAAGATCTGGATTCACCACTTAAGCCTTGAGAGGATCTAAATATATATGAACCTCAAGAGAAATTAACTGGAGATCTCCAGCCAACTGGGAAGAGGTTTGGGACTTCATCATCCTTTGGGGGTAACCAAGGGCTATGAAAAGAGGGGTGTGATAACAGATAAGTTGCCCCCTTTTTAATTTTGGCAACATTTACTGTACATGAAGTGTGCAGCCTTATTAGGAATCCATGAAGTAACAAGTGGCATTTCAATGTCAAAAGCTTCCCCACCCCTGTCTTAGATTGTGGAGTCACTAGTACTGATGGAAGATCAGCTAAAGCAAATTAAGTAGAGTTTGAATAATTTATAGTTACAACCTCTTGTTAAAAAGTGAGACCATTAGTGTGGATCTAATCTGAATGATAAATAGGTGAAGGCCTCTATCACTATGTCAGGTATCTTGGGTTACTAATGTTTTGAGTTGGTTGAGGATATTTAACGCGCTTCAGAGAGTATGATGACACAAATACACACACACAAACTTTCATTAATTGTGTTCAGTAGAAAAATAAATTTAAAAATGTAATGTTTTTCCTCCAAACAAGACCTCACACAGGAGTGGTGAGAGCCATATTATTTTAAAAGCACTGTCATAGCATAAAACACAAAATTATATCTAAAAAGAGGTAAGAACAAAATTTACACAAGAAATTTATATGTCCATAAAAGATTATTATTTATTCTTAAAATCATAGTAAGACAGCAAAGATATTTCAAAATTAATTCTTTAGCTTTTGAAACACAACTCATCTAAAGTAATATGATATATGAATATTATTCAGAAAACAACATGGTTTATACATCAATAAAGAAAACATAAAAATTGTGAACATTTTGGTTCACTAACCACCTAAATTGGGTGATAGGATAAAAAGGAGAGGTGTTCAAAAACAAAATTATTGGTCCAAGTAGAGATGAAAGATAAAGAGAGTGGAGGAAATTAAATAATTGTGAGTAACATTCTCTGTATTCATCACTATATATCGGTGGGGTAGTCAAATCTAGCAGATTACGACTGGCAGCAGGAACGGAATAATCTAGAACCTTGTTAAGGGTATTGATTGGTAAACTCTTAGGGAAGAGACCACTGGGGGATAATCTAGAACCTTGTTTAGGGTATTGACTGGTCAACTCTTTGGGAAGAGACCTATGGGAAGACCTAGACACAAATGGGAGGATAGCATTAGAATGTACCTAATAAGGTATAGAGTATAATGAGGTGGAATGGATATAGCTCAAGATAGGAATAGTTAACATACTTTTGCAAGTCTGGCAATAAACATTCTATTTCTTGATTCAAGAGATTAAGTGAGTCAGTTTCTCTTAAGGATCAGCCTCTAAAATAAAATAATATTTAAAACACATACGTGACAAAGGGAGTTTGATAAAATAATTAGCTATAAGTCACAGTGAACAATATAGGTAATAATAAAAATAAGCTTACTATAGCAATATTATTAAACCTAATAAAACCATATCATAATTTTTTTAAATTTCTTTAGGCACTGCATCTTACTACCGTTCAGGCTATACGCATACCTTCAATTAAAAGATGCAAAAAGGGTTAGGTTTTGTCAGGTTAGGCTAGATTGTATTTAAAAGAAATAAACAAAATTAATTATTAAAAGTGGAATTTAGTATATAATAGGTTTTTCAGTTTCTTCTACTGTAAAGATGTTCATAATAGAATAGAATAAATTTGTTAGTATTTTTACTTTTTATAAGTTTATGTGTTTAAGAATGTTGCACACTTGCTAAGAAATTCTTCTTTTAATGCCCACAATTTCAATGCACGCACACGCACACACACACACACTATATATATATATATATATATACTCTTAGAAATTTATTAATATATATCAAGTTAACTAAGTAAATAAATATGGATTTATGAAGTCAGGTCTTACCTCCTTCTCCAGTGTTTGATTTTCCTCCTATTTTATTCATGGCGATGGCAAGTGTGGCATGTGCTTCCAAAGATATACTGCCAAAACTCATTGCACCTAGTTCAAACAAAATTAAGTAAATGTCTAATGCAATTTTCTGTCAACACCAATGCTTTATTACCAGATAAACCACACAATACCAGTTAACAGCTAAGAATTATATACACTTAAACCTTCCCAATCCAAACCATATGAGTCCAAAATTTTCAATAATGTGAACAGAGATTATTTTAAAAATAAAGATTAAACACATACAACAGATAAATATTAAACACATACAACAGATAAATATTAAACACATACAACAGTTAACTTTGGTAGATCTCTCATGACTAAGCTGAAAATAATATAGTGGATCTCCCTCCCACTCATATATTGCAACAAACAAGTGGTGGCAACCGGGTGGGGTGACTGACCTTAATCCACTCGCTGAGGCATCGTACTCACCGACTCGCAGAACAATAGTAGCCGACTGTCAAAAACAATATTGTATAGCATGTCCTTAGTTATATAATATAGTGAAACTGTTAGTTTAATGATTGTATAATAATTGTTAGTTTAATTTATAGTTATCATATATTTGTTCAGATAATTTGAACAGGCCTCAGTCCCAATTAGTTCGGATTGGCGGGGCTTAAGTGTATGAAAATTACTTATTCATGATATTTATATATTTCTACAAGAAGGAATGATAGGAACAAACAGAGAGAAAAAAGACTATCTGGCTCTCACAATGAGGAGTGACTACGGTTCATGAGCATTATGTGTTTAGTCTGTGTATTGCAGAGTTGTATTTAAATCTTTTTGCTCACATAACTCTATTATAAAATATATATAATTATTTTAACTATAAATTTATATAAATAACTATACTTTAATGAAAGAGTTTATAAAGGCAAATCTCACTCAAATTAGTAGTAATTTGGTAGTTTTCTAGGAATAGATAATTTGTCGATACCTTCAAAGAAAGTGAAGGCCATCCGTACAATCACCAATATAAATTGGCTTGCTTGCCATGTAAAACCCCTTCAACAACAAAATTTTATCTTGACCATGAGTTAAGAAGTAACAAAAGATCTTCTGGAGCTCACTAATGCAGTTTTGTATATCATTAAAAGATGAGAATAATTTAAGGGTAAAACTAAAAACAACACAATAGTTACATAAAAAATGTATTGGTCTTTAACATTTTAGTTTCACTCAATTAGAAGTACACCCTCTTCACAAGATTTTATTGTTTTTAACTTATACCATAATATTTGTTCATATTTAAATATGTAAGATATTATATAAATGCCATTAAATATTAGACCTTCTTCAATTCCCTTTGCTCAAGCCATACTTTTAATATGTATGGAATCAAAATAATATTGGCATAAGATCCAAACAAATAATGTACAGTAACATCAAATTTCCAGTAAGTTTTATGTGAGAAAAAATAATAGTGGTAAGCCCTCTCAGTGCACACCAATAACAATACAAGTATTGGTGAAATTCCTGTTGAGCGTTAGGTACATAACCTGATCATATTTGGATCCTTGACCTCTAAGATCAGCGAGAGAAATATTAATAAATCTAGCTAATTTCCAGGAATAATTTGTGTAACACCACCCTTATTCACCAAAGAATAAAGGCTGCTACACAACATTAATATTAAATAAGAATTCCAAAAACATAATAAATGCAGAGGAGCCGATAGGACGATCACAAGGTAAATAGACCGTACTCAGGTCCATTTGTCTTCTGCTTCCCCGAACCCACTCTACAAATATTTAATAATTTAAATATTGGATACCCTACTGGCTATCAGTGAAGGATATAACATAAGTATATGAAACATAAAAATATTATTTGTAAATAACAGTTTATTTATTAATATAAGATATAGATAAGTTGAATATTGCACAATACAAAGAAAAATATGAGAATATTATAGAAGCAATATTCATGGGTCATATCAATCACTCTAAACTTGATTAATAATTGATTACTCGAGTCATCATTGACTTCCACAAAAGATTCAATTTAAAGTACTTGTAATACTTTCCAAGTATTAACACTTGTACATAAATAAATACAACACCGGACCAAGCATCCTTAGGATGACAAAGCCTTATTCCCGCCAGGTGGGCTTCAGAACTGATCCAAAACAATAACTTCAACTCAATCACAGGTTGTCAAGTTTTTTAAAAAGGATATTATAAAAAGATTACGTATAATAAATAGCAAAATACTACTGAATAAAAAATCAGTTTTATGCCGTATGGGCTATAAAGTTAATAACACAATTCTCATAACAATAAAATACCAATCTTCGCAAAAATATGGCGTCTCACGCCAGATGGAATATAAGTTTTAACCACTATACAAGGAATAACGAAACTCTAATTTCTGCAAAATATGACGTCTCATTTATATTGAAAATATTAATACCACGCAAGCCCTAAGGGGGGACTTTGCATCTAGAAAACCTAATATAAAGACAAACATTATTTATCATAACTAATTTTACATATCAAGAGATAGAAGTATTACGCGATATCCTTGTGTAATTATCTATAAATTTTGGAAAGTCTAAAATTAATATTTATTGGCCGAAAAAGAATTTTAAAATATAATAGCCGAAATAGAATGTTGTACCTTATAACATCCTGGACACCTATATGTGTCCAAGGACAGTATCCTAACAAGAGTAATCATCCATCTGAATTACACCATTATATATGTTAACATGCTTGCTCAAAGAGGGGGAAAAGAGGGCTAACGAAAACAAAGGAAAACACAAAAACAAAGAGAAGAAAGGGATAGCAAGAAAGAGGTAGAAAAATTGAGTAGCTTGGAGAAATACCTAGAACAAATGTTTTTTACATAGCACCATATTTTCGGGCATGTACATCACACTTTACCCAACATGCCCCACGATGAATTACTGTTCAAGCTTACACACTCTTCACGCGATTAGTCTGCGCGTAATGCTTATGGTGGTATGTGGTGCTTGTCCGGGGAGTCGACTTGGGAGGCGCAACTACTAAATGGGGCATTGGTGAGTTAACTCATTTTTATTTTTAATAGTGTCCAATCTTGCTTATTTCTTTAACTCTTGTAGCATTATGGTAATAAACGCTACAGTTGGGTTAAAATATGTATAAATAATTGAGTACCTAAATTGCTTTGTTACCCATTTTTTTTTTATCACCAGGCCTACTACCCATGCAAGTCACATGCTCCTTGTTGCTATTGTTACAGATTACTAGGTTTACCTTTAACCAGTTTAATATTGTTATGACGTACAAGTTTATTGTAAAATTAGGATTGTACTAAGGAAACATGAAGTGTTAACTTGAATTATTATTATTATTATTATTACTAACACCGCGTCTTACTACTACCTGTATGAGCTATACACAATTACGCTAATGTGTAATGGTAGGGTGATTGTGAGATGAAACGGAGGACCTACAGTTTAACGTGGGATCTGAACCACGCTGGAGGCCTGGCATTCCCCACATTCACAAGTTGTGATTAATACAAGTCTTGTCAGAGGTGAAGGAAGGGTTTGGCAATAGGATAAATCTGTGCTGGGACTGAGGATTGAACCCTGGACCCCCAACAGAAAAGTTTGATATCTTATTCCTAGACCGGCAGGTCACCAACTTTTAATAAAAGTAAATGTGTATGTTAAATATAAGAAATGGTATTTCATTACTTAAACATTTATAATTAATATATATATGTTATTTGTCATAATACTATGTAATGACATCATGGCTTATGAATGTTAATGAAGCCAGACGTTTGAAGATTTTTATGGTACCTACATGAGGTAGGCCCACATGTCTGTATATAAATCGAGATAAACAGTATAAATAAACATTATACATGGAGGAAGGTACAGAAAAAACATTAATTGTTCTTAAACTAAAATTCAATATTATTTAATTAAATTTGATTAAGACTTTTAAATATTTTTTTTTCAATACCAGTAGGACAATCTTATAAGCAATACTATGGTGGAACAACGTAAAGTAAGTGTATAACTTTTCAGGGTAGCCATAGAATACAAATTTATAAATTAAAGAGAAAACACAAATATTTACCTGTAACAAATCTTTTGACAATTTCTGAAGCTGGCTCCACTAGGTTTATATTGATTGGATTATCTGAATAGGCTAGCTCCAATTGGCCTCTTAGAGTGCACCACTTTACACTATCTAGAGTTGATTCACGAAATCGGTCATAAGCACTCTTGTTTTTGTTAATGGCAGCTTCCTAAACAAACATAAACATTGTATTTAACAAAGGCTCTAATGAAATAACATGTAGGCCTAATATGTCAACTCAAATAATTCGATTTTGTAGTCTAGTATATCAGATCTGAAAGGAAGATTTCAGTCCCAAAAATTGATAATATATTCTGAGAGTACTAAAATTACTTAATTTATTTTAACTAATCTACAACAATGAATATTTTTATTTGATTTAAGGTAGTACCTGCAAGTTGGCAATGCTAGCAGGGTCATTAATGTGCTTCTCTCCACCACTACGCCAGTGATAATTACCAGGGTTCCTGAGAACTAACATGTCTGGAGTGTATTCCATGTAGGTAAGTTGATGTCGTTCATATGCTTCACTTGCTAATACTTCAAACGTGACACCACCAAGACGAGACTGTGTTCCCTACAAATACACAAAAACATTCTAGCATTATAACAGTCGGACATATGTATAAAATAATATAATTTAAGATCTTATGTTTAAATTAATAACTACATTAATGAAAAGAAATACATCTATGATATTACAAATATTGTATAACAAAATTACAACCCTACTTGAAAAATTCAGTGAAAAATTACACCACAAATGACAACAGTATTTACATCTTTAGTTACTGTGCATGAGAGTGAAAAAAAAAGGAAGAGAATAGTAGAAAATTGCTAGAGAATGGGAGTAATTTAAAGTCAAATTTGAGTGAAACAGATTCAATATCAACCAGGCATATAAGCCAAACGTGTAGTAATATTAGGTGCAAAAAAAGAGAAAAAAATCAACTGGGTTAAACATGCTTATACAAAATTTCACTGGTGTTCTTCACTATCTTGTTTGGGAACTAAATTGATCTGCTATCATTTTAACCCGACTTTGAAAAACTACCAGTATTACTAAGCATTAATTATTTGATAAGCAGGGATTCATTTCCCAATTACCTAAGCTCCAAGCTTTGGACTACTATTTTAGTGAAGGAGGTGAAAAAATTAGAAAATGATGGCCCTTAACATTCTTCCTCAAGACAAGCGAAGATTTTGAAAGTTATGAATTTAGTATCTAATAGTCTATCAAAGGATCTCCCTTTTGAGCTTTCCTGAGTTGTATGCTAAACAATCCTGCTTTGGCAATTTGGTAGATTGCTCCTTTTATTAATGATAAATAGATAAGTCAGTTTTCAAAAAAGAATTACAACAAATCTTTATCAAACGGGGCAGTTTAGTAAATGCCTCCATCTTCCTCTATCTCTCCACAATTCTTCTCCTCTCATTTGCTCACTTTCTGTTACCTGCTTCGCCCATCTTTTATTGGCCTCCTTTGCGGCCTTATTCCTACATATATCATTTCCATCATTTTCTTTGGCATTATATTTTTCCATCCTAATTACATTCTAATACAATCTTAGTCTTGCTTCCTCTACTATTTCATGTAATCACCATATCCCCACTCTTTCCTTGATAACTTCATTCTTAATTATTTTTCTCCTCGTAACAGCTAACATGCTCCCAACAAACTTCATTCCTATGGCCTCCTCTTTCCTAGTCTTTCTTACATTCAATGTCCATGTTTCTGCTACATATGTGAAAATGGGTAAAAGTACGACTTTTACAACACTTCAAGAGCACTTCTCTTCTCTGTAGCAGGTCTCTTACATACCTATAAAACTAATCTCACTTCTGTCCTCTTCTCATTAGATCCTCTATGCTCCCACTTATCAGCTCAATCACGCTTCCAAAATATTTTATGTCCTGTACTTTCTCAGCTTTACTCCACCTAACTATTTAGCTTTACTACGCCTTATTCTCTTCCTTGACATTACCATCACTTCACACTTTTCCATGGTAGATTTCACTCCACACTCTTTCACTTCCTCATTCCATTCCTATAGGTGTTCCTGTACTTCTTCCTCCTCCTCCTTCCATACCATCAAATCATAAGCAAACATCATAGCTTTAATTCTTTTCTTCTAGAGTTTTCCTGCCACTTTGTTCATGAGCATTTCCATTACCATTACAAAGAGTAGTGGTGAGAGGGCACTCCCGTGCTTCACTCAATTTTTTTATTGGGAGCCACTACGTCCTCCCACTCTTCGTATTAACACAACTCCTGTTATATGCTGTTATACATGCTTTTCACTCTCATTTAAACTCCTCTTTTCACTTCAACCTCTTCCATCGCTTTCCTAACTTTAATTATATCCATGCTATCAAATGCCTTCTCCACATTCATAAATACTATTACGAAGTTCTTCCCAAATTCTTACCTTCCTTCCATCAGCTCTCTCATGGCAAAAATCAAGTCTACAACAAATATATAACACTAAACAAAGTCCTTTAAAATTAAAGCTAAAATGAATTAAGAGGCAGCAGTTTATACATTAAACCACAGTAAAAATATTACTGATATTTTCCTTAGTAGCGGTGGCATTGCTTAGTGGATATTTAATATACAGTACTTAATTTGGATGTGATTATTAATGTTATAAAACCTTATTTGGTCAGACAAGTGTGTGCATTAATATAAAACTACATTTTGATATTTATAGCTAAGATCATGAAAAGCTTTAAATGGTTTGTACAATTATTAAAATATATAATATGCATATTATAGCAAGAACTAGATTCTAAAAATTTGCTATACCTTGAAGCACTTGTCAATAACTTCATCAGAGAGACCCACTGCTTCAAATATCTGTGCACCTTTATATGATGGCAAGGTGGAAATACCCATTTTTGCCATGACTTTTGATATACCTCGATCCATAGCTTCAACATAGTTCTAAAATAAAGCAAAACACAACATTTTAAATTAAATCAATAAGTGTTATAAATTATTTTATAGCCGTACTAAATTAATTTAGCTGATAAAAGACATCAAACACAAAACCCATAGTTGAGGGGAAAATAAATGACAATATATAGTTTTAGTAGCAGCTTGGCAGTATTTATAAATACCTTGAACAAAACATCATCCGTGAGAGTACGATCCACCACACCTTCGTTTCGTAAAGCTCCTGCCATCTCAAAAATCAAATATGGACAAATGGCATCAGCTCCATAGCCCAGCAAGACACACATGTGATGAACTTCCCTAAAACATATTATCTGTAATTAGTTCCAATGATTATATAGCCTAATAATGGGTAGTCTGGTTGAAAATTGAACCAATTTTTAAACAAGTAAAGTGAGGAATGCAGAAGACTGGAATGCTGTAAGACAGTGGTTCCCAACCTTTTTTCACTTTCTTATCCTTTGGCAGCTCATTTCCATGAATGGTACCCTTAATACCAGCAAAATGTTTAGTATATATATTTACATTCAATTAATCAATCAATTTATTAATAATTATAAAAATTGTTTTATGTTTGAAATTGAAAGAATTTTCTCAGGGTCAAATATAGAAGAAAATCCGCACCACCACTCGATATAGGGTTGAGTTAATTTCACCACAACTCATATGTATTACCATGCTGGCATATGTAGTTTTTTCTGCCATCAATCAAATATTTTCACGTACCCCCAAAAGTCCTGGCATGTACCCCACGTTGGGAACCGCTGCTGTATGAGATATATCATACGTACTAATGGCACAACTAAAGCTGAATTCAGACTATGCTGACGTTTTGTGTTAACACGTGTTATGATGGGCTTATTAAAAAAACCAATCCAATAAATTATAGTGAAGTGCTCGCACTGGTGTGATGTGCTGTGATGTGAAATGTTATGAATTATCTGACACCAGAATGTGTGTTAACATCAACCAAATATAACATCTAAATTTTCGTTAGACATGTTGAAGAGTCAGAATGTGGCACTTTAGTTATTTTTATTTAAATTTTTACTTTTGTGAGATAGTGAAATAAAGGATAAAGAGGCTGTAATTGAGTATTTACACTGGTATGAATTCCTTTACAATCCTCATCTAAAAGAATATTAAAGCCAAAGCGCCAGGGCGGAGGTATGGGAGGAAATGGGAAACAAACTTTCAATTTCAGTTAACAACCATACTTTCATGGGTTTTTTTTGTTTTTTTTGTTCTGGGAATGACAGGTGATACTAGTGAACACTAAATGAACCTCCATATAATGTATATTCCATCGGAGAATGTTTAATTTTGCATAGTTAATTTGGCATCATTGAAGCTAGCTTTCTGTTGAGTTATACCACTACTTAATGAAAATGATACAATAATAGCATCAAAATATTGAAGTGTGTGTAAATGTGTGTTAAGTATTCTTATTTTTATTTGTGCTTTATTTTTCTACAGTGCTATCATTTAATGTATTATATATTTTGTTTAGTGCACTTTATTTCATTCATATAGCCATATATTATATAAGTCAATCAAGAGAGGTAAAATCTGTTTATGATTAGGGGTTTACCTGGACGACAGTTGAAAAATCATATGTTTAGGTTTTGGGTTGCCAACACTGGTAAAAGATCACCGTTTTGTTATAAATGTAAATGTTTATAATTACATGTTAAATTTTACATTTAAAATGTAAACAAGTGTTCTCACACTATTTCATTACTTTTAATAATTTATTTTTATCCAATCCGAAACAATATTTTAACCATAATTAAAAGTAGGCTACTTATTCTCCATTTTGGAATGTTATCCATCATGTGTAATATAGTGTATACATTAATACCTTTAAATACAGGCATATTATTTACTTGGAAAAGAGAAAATACTTGTCATTTTATATATAATAAATTATTTTAGATTATTTTATCACATTTTGAAATATTTAACTAAATAAAACATTTTTATCCACTGTGTGGGTGCATCAGTGTAAAGAACTTGTTTGCGTTACGATCAATCAGATGGTTCAAATTAGTCGGCCACCATTTTGAATCTATGTTAATTGGACCTTTTGTGAAAGTATTGTGAATAATAATTTTTTAAGTGGAATAAAACAATAAATAAGTTTTGTGACTGACATCAATTAAATATAAATAATATTGGCGTAAATTACTTTGATTAACTCACATTCATACATTACCATATGTTTTCATTACAGTAATCCAAAGTAACATGTCAGCTGTGGGTGTAGGGCTACATTAGGGTCTATTTTAGTAACTTTTTGAGCTGTCATCCAAGTAAACTAAGGTCGTGAATGTACTATCTGTCGCGTGGGACATTTATGATTTTAGTATTTATTTTTATGGAGAATAATTTAAATTTAATATTATAATCACTTTGAAGTGGAAAAAAATCTAATTAATATTATATTTTTATTTCCACGAAAGGCATATGTAAGGCTTTTTGCCAAATAACCAATATTTTTATGGAAGTCATAATATTTAATCCATCCCCTAATCTATATATATGCTATGTTATTAGCCACCTCCGAATTTTCTTTAGCAATATACATGCAGTCCCTAACCTTGCTTCTCCAGTTTCAAGAATGAGTCCCACTTTCATCCTCTGTCTTTCTTCAATCAAGTAATGATGTACTGCACCAAGAGCAAGAAGTGTGCTCACAGGAACCCTATGAAAAAAAAAAATTGACAGAATCTATAATAGAAACCATTTCAAACAATGTATAATGTATTAAAGTCTACAATTTTTTTAAGCAAGCACATTCAATCAGTAAAGATAGAAAACTGACCAAGTTTGAAGGGCTCTCCTTTCAGGGTTCCTACAGTATTTGTAAAAAAAATTCTCCCTGACTTTCCCTGACTATTTTCCCAAGTTCCATGACCAATTTCTCATAAAATTTCTACTATAACTTTACGATACTATACATGTGAAAATATTAATTTAAATACATTTATTTCGGCCTCCTCCTCCCCTACAGCTGACCTTGCCTCACCTCTCATGGAGGAATAAGAAAGCAGAAATCTTGCCAATTAGTTCAGAGAAAATGATGGAAAAATAATTAAATATGTCTAACCCTATCAAAAAGTTGTAACAAACTTGATTCACTTTGGTATCATATGCAGAAATACGTACTAAATAACAGGCCACTAAGAACATACTAAAAAGTTTGGTATCATTACAGTCTTATTTTACCTAAACTGTACATATCCTGAACTGAATAGCTCACAACAGGAGGAACTGTGTCTTTCATATTATTCATGTCTCAAGTCAATTTTCTTTTTATTAAAATTGTCAAAAGTCATACAATAAGATACTATGCTATATTTAATAAAGTGAAGCTTGTTTCTTCTTCAGTTCTTGCAACTCCACTTCTATTGCTTCTCGTTTCTTTTCAGTTGCCATCATTATTTTTTTTTTTCTTTTTCCTTCTAAATCTTTAACTTGTTTATCTAATTTCCTCTTTTCTGCCTTCTTCTTGTCTTCTTCACTTCTTTCCTGCTTCTTCATCTCCAAATATTCATGATAGCGTTTCCGAGCACCTCTCATGTAATCCAACATCTTTTTGCTAATGTGTATGTTTTTAATCCCTCCTGCTTCTTGTATCTCATCATGAATGTGACGGCTGTGCAGCGACTGGTTTTTCATGCATATTTTCAACCAGTAAAGATTTATTGACTAAAAAACCACCTTCAACAGTTGCATTCCCATGAGACCAAGGCAAATCTTTATTACTTCCCAAAGATGTTTGTAGTTTGCATCTCCTATTAGAAAGCTACCCTAAATAGGACGAAATATTTCTTGAAGCCGAGATTTTTTGAGGTTGCAAAAATGCAAGTATTCTTTCTTGGCATTTTCAGCCAGAACATCATTTATGATGGTTGGCATGGTTGAGTTCCTCCAAAAGAAAAGAAAGTCTCTTCTGGCCCAGTTGAGGTGAATGTTGAATAACACAAGGATCCAATGAAGACAAATGGTTAACATACTGCGGCACTTGTGTATAAATTCTAGTTTTTGTTTTTCTGTTACTGTGATTGCTGTTTCTCCTAACAAACGTTTTGTTGCAAATACTACATCAATATTTTTGCTAAGGATCAAATTTTCTGAATTTTTTGTGTCGATAGACAGTAACTTTGGACCCGAGCACTTCATCAGATTAGGTTTAACGCAACGATTCATAAGGTATCTTAGAAGTTTCTCTTCAGCTTCAAAAAGATATGGAGTCATTGGTTTTGATGTCTGGAACCGTTGCAGGAAAGGCTGACATTCATCTGTAATTATCTTGCAGAAAGCGAGTTTACACTTTAGGAATGGATCACAGGATGCTCTTTTCAGTGTGTCTACAGGTTTTGTTTTAGGAAGTTTTGCTTCTTTGAGAAACTTAACAACATGGTCCCAAATTTGTAATGCCCCTTGAAAGCACTTTGCATTCTCTAACCACCGCACACCACAGAACTTCAATGGAAAAGTTGCACATTCTGTCAACTGGGTAAATAATGCTCGACGAGCTGGAGAGTCAGTGAATAGGTAGTACATGTGATGCAATAAGCTACTTATATCCCAATCAACAGACTCCACTCCTGTTCTCAAGGAACCACTAACAACATGAAGCCCACATGTTCCCAGATTTAGCAAAGTACATACTTCATTGTCTGCGACAGATTTGATGTGTTCCTGAAGAAGTGTTATAAACTTTAAATTGACATTTGGGCCACCCATTGACACTTGTATCAACTTAGAGAGTGGAAGAGGAGAAATACCATCCAGAAAATGCTTTAGTAATTCTTCAGCGGTGCTCCTATCGGAAAACACACTGTTTAAGTAACGACTGATGACTTTATGATTTCCTTGTCCCAGAATCTTATTACAATGTCCATTTGTCCTCTTTGAATAACTTTATTCAATGCTTCATTAAAACAAATTACAAATTTGTTACATGATTTTAGGCGGTCCAGTAAATTGTTATGAAAGAATGGAGCCAAGCCATGCAAAATGAAGTATGCAGCCTTGTCTCCACCAAGGGTAAAGGCATTGGCAATGGAACACTCGGGAAACATAAACTGAAAAATTGTACTTAAATTATTGCATGAATAGAAAGACATTCTTTTGTAAACAACTTGCATAGCCCAAATTACTTCCGCCTTAGTTATATCATCTTTTATAACAAAAGTGTTATGGTTTCTTCGAGGCACTACACTAATTTCACTTTTAGCAACAGCTTCCTTCTGCGACGTTACGATTTTCGATGAAACAGAAAAACTCTTCGAGCAACCAGCAGAATCATCACTAGGTAGAATGTCTTTGTGTGCCAGAGATTCTCTTGAAACTGGGGAGCTCGATGAACCTGAATCACTTGACTTTTTTGAAAAAAAAGTCAACAGAGAGCGTTGATTTGTCAAAGTTTCAAGAGTTTTGATATGAGTTGGTCCTTTTGCATGGGAAGCTAATGCTTGCTTTTTCATGTTACTTAGGTTTATAATTTTTTTGCACACTTTACAAAATGCCTGCCACTTATTACTTTCAATGCCACTGATCCAGTATGAGAATTCAGGAAAATGCTCTGGGCTTAGCCAGAGCTGGTTAAAAACTGTTTTTTTGTTAGACATTGCTGGTGTAACCGATTCAGTCCTAATTCACTGTATCCAACGATAACGATGGCAAACCTTGAACAAGAACCAAAACAATGGATCACTAAAGTTAAAAGAATTGTCATGTGCAGGCCAGGAGATTTCTGCGTTCACCTTCTGAAATTAAATGCTATCAAAACTTGTGTTACAGCAAGTTTGAGCATGGTAAGTGCCCCTCAGCTTTCTTCATTGGGGCAGTAGCTTATGACGCAGTAAATATGAAAAATATTTTCGTTGTTTTTTTCTAAGTGTGACATGAATTGTCATTTCCCTGACTTTCCCTGACTTTTTTAAAGCTTCCCCGACTATTATTTTTTTCCCCGATTTTCCAGACCGTAGGAACCTTGCCTTTACACAGAAATGACTACAATATGATTTATAAACCTTATTAAAAAGTATTTTTTATTCATATAGGCTAGTAATGCATGTAAAAGATATTTTAACCTTTTTTAAATTAAACATATTAACATTAGGCTACTTTTAAGATGTATTTTTGTACTAAAAATTACTTATAATTTTAACATTTTATCACTCACCAACAGGTTTGACAAATATTTATAATATTTACAAAACAAAATTAAAGTAGCTAAACAAGTTTAAAATAAAAATGATGTTGTTAACTCACCTATTAGGGCCTGATTTTCGATCAGACAGTATTAAAAGTTGGTAATTTTCTTGAGCCGCTTTGCAAGACTCTTCACAAATTCTGTCAAGGGCTATTGATAATCCTTTTGGCCCTTCTTTCTTATCAAATGTAATATCAATTATTTTTGACTAAAAAATAAACAGTGAAACAATATGTTATTAAGTTGTCAACAAATACTTATTATTTTATTATTTATTTGATAAATAATGAATGCTTGGAATTATAGATGACTTTGGAAGCTATTTATCACATTTGAAAATTCCATTATTATAACATAAATAATTAATTTTTTTATTGTTTTAGAACTCTTTTTACTTTACATTACATCCATTGCTGTTTCCAGTCTATGGTCTGGGTCAGTTTGTTATTCAAGCTATAAGCCTATATTTTCCACCAACAGCTGGCTAGTCCTGTTGTAGCTTCATATGACATATAATCTATCTTAAGACTATAATAGGCACAACATCCAGTCTCCAGTCGTTAATTTACCAATATTAAATGATAAACTCATATTTTCATAAATGATACATTTTTGGCAATGCCGAGAATTGAACCTGGGACCATTAGCTCACTAGGCAGACAGGCTACAGACTGAGCTAAGGTGTCGGACCATTTTAGAACTCTTTTTACTAATGAAATAAAATAATAATTGATGACCATCATATAAATCTTGCCATAAACAAACAAAGCAGGACAGGCGTGTGGTGAAACAGCACTATGTTAAAACACAGAAGGGTCATATGGGTAGACTGCTGGTGGGTGTGGGGGTTTATCTACGAGATTTGAATGGCTGTGTGATTTCGGAGCATTATGTAAACTCACAATATATCCACTCATAGGACTGTGATGAAGGAAATGTTGGAGAGACTTATTTTCCAAAAATACCCAATAGTGTTTGTGAATTCATTATGAGGATCATGATCATTAAAACAACAAAATAAAACAAAACATAAAATAATAGCAATGAAACAAACTATACTAATGTTATTTGTATTCTATAGTATATAAAACTGGGCTTGAGAATAATATCCATAGTATTCAATAAATTATATAATTATATTAATTTAAAACATTATTAGATTTAACTTTTAAAGTTTATTAGTAATTTTGGTCAAAAATTTGTTTGAAACATAAAAATATATAGAAAAATTACTCCCCTCTTAAGCTATCTAGCCTATACATTGTAGATAGAGGACAGAACTACCACATTCTTCATTTCATTTTAAAATGAGCGGTGACATAAAAATATTAACCATGGCTAGATTTTACTTGTAATGTACTATTATATTGTTACAAATTTATAGGTGGAAGCACTCACAAAAATGTAACCCTTGTTTGACTCATCGTGACTGATCTGAATGTGCAGGATTCAACATTGTACAAATCTTATCTCATTAGTAAAGATTTGAATCCCAATTTTCTTTTTCATATTTCCTAGAAACGAATTATGGCAAATTTCCTCTTAGCCATCCTCTTCATTTTTATCTTTTTTGGTTTAGTAGTTAATAAAACAACTCCTAGAAGAAATACACTCTTTATTTTCTGGCATCCCTTTACTTTGAAATATCTCATGGCTAATAGCACATAATAATTTTAACATTTATGATGCCTGGTAAAAACAATATTTATTTTAAACATACAACATTCTTATTGAGAGAAGTAACTTAATAAACCTTTAAATAAGTATGCATCCAATGATATAAAAACTTATTTCTTAAATAGTAAATAAATCTTTTAACATATGTTTTTATCATGTGAAATAATTAGGAAATCATACCTTCCATTCTCTGTATGAAGTGGCTTTGATTACTTCAATATCTTGCAACGAAATGATGGGATTTTTGAGAAACAAACGATGACACTGTTTTGAGCCTGGCACTAAAAGATTAGCTTCGGGCCCAATAGGACACATTAACGACATCACAATCTTTTCCCTGAAGGGATCGATAGGTGGGTTAGTCACCTAAAATTGTGTATTGGACACATGAAACAAGAAAATAATTGAACATTTTAAGGAGTGTATCAATTAAATATTATATATATAATACATATTGAACAATATATATTTCCATAGTGGAAACAAGCAAGGTAAGCTTGCTACCTTTTAGGGTAGATAAAATGTACATAATTAGTTAAGATATTATTAAGACACAACATTTATTAAACTTACTAATTAAAAGAGATGTGAAAAAAGCTGTTTTTTTAACCTGTGCAAATAGCTGCTTGAAATAATCATAAAGAAGTGGTTGAAATAATGAGAGGCAAGCAAGAGGAGCATCATTGCCCATTGACCCTAGAGCTTCTTTTCTGAAACATGAGACAAAATAATTAACAATTAATACGATTACTTTTATACACAACACTCTAAAGGGGTCAGGCTGCTGCCTAATAATTCCATGTGTATGTCATTTTAATGAGCATATTGTGTTTATGTAGAGGATATGTCAACAAAAAGACGTTCTATAATGTGGCACAAGCAGTTATGTCAAAATAAAATACTAGATTAATATTTTGTTTAATTGACGTTTCTCCTTTCCATCATATCATAAACAGTTTCCAGCCTGTGACCAGGTCAGTTTAGTAAAATACCTCTTCCTCCTTTAATCGCTTCCATTCTTCTCCTCTCACCTGCACACTAGCCGTTATCTACTTCTCCCATCTCTTTCTTGGTTTCCCTTAATAATATGTCTAGATTACCATCTGCTTGTGCCACATTATATATAGAACACCCTCGTGTTGGCATATGTGTAACATAAACACTATATGCTCAAAACGTGACACAACTGCTACTGCCATATATACCCATGGAGTTAATTAGAAATACAGCAATCATCTGGGCTAGGGATTGATATACTGGTCAGTGTATTACATGTCCCAGCCAGTGAGGGGCTCAATCAAATGTTTTTTTAGGTATCAATGTAAAATTTATTCGTAAATGGCATATACTTTTACCTCCATTACTGATTCCAGTCTGTGACTCGGGTCAGTTTTTTATTCAAGCCATATATTTTCCATTACTAGCTGGCTAGGTCTGACATAGCTTCATATGCCTTATAATCTAACTTACGACTATGACGGGCACAACATCCAGTCCCTAGCTGTTAATTTATCACTGTGAAAGGGTAGACCCACATTTCACCAATGATACATTTTTTAGCCATGCTGGGAATCAAACCTGGGAACCCTAGCTCAGTAGAAAGACACACTACCAACTGAGCTAAGGTGTTGGGTTGTAAATGGCATATAATCTGTATCAAATGTCAATTTAATATAAATTATGTGCACAATAAAATTGGTAAAACAACTTATCAATTTTAAATTTTTACTAGAGACCATCAAGTGATAAAGTAAAATCACTTGAATGGTTTTGAGTCAACTAATACTTTGAATAGTTTCAAATCCGGTAGCCTCACAATGTTATTTGATACCAATATAGTATTTTGCTAACCCTTTTAAAGAATATTATGATTATAATATATTCTATGTGTTTCATCTAAGGCTATGTAACCTTATTATAATTTAATTAGAATAGTTTCTTTAGCTTGATTTTAAAATGCATACTTTATATTTGTTTTATAAACAGTATGGCAAATATTTAAACTAGTAAATAATGTATACAAAATGCTAAAAGGAAGCTAGGAAGGTAAGAAATATATAATTTCTGTAACAAACACATTCTCTTTGGAAAATCCAACATAACCTGGATCTGAAGAGTTAATTTTCAACATAAAGTTAAATGGGATAGTGTATGTTAATGAAAATAATGTTCAGGTTATTTAGATAGGGAGGATGCTTAGGGAAATAAAACATATTAAACATACTACCATGAACAGGATAGAAAGAATCTCAAACCCTTAACATGAGAAGACCATGTTATTTATATTAGTACATTATAAAAAATATCTCATTCATGCATGAGTAATTATTGACAAAGTCAAGACACTATGCTATATTGTCCAAATGTATAATGTGAACAGAGAACTTAAAAATCTTACATGTTTTTTAAGAATCAAAAGTTTCCAACTGTGGCAGTTATTGATATGGAGAACTGATTTGATAACATTTACTCTTTATAAATAGCTAATAATAGTTTTTGTGTGAGTGTGTGTGTGTGTGTATATAGGATTTTCTAAATTTCACTGAAATTAAAGTTTGTAGAATTTATTCATCCTATAAGTAGATATGAATTATTCTTATTATTGTTGAAATAAATTTTAATACATAAATGGCACCATGCTATGTTTTAGGTCTCTAAAGCACCTAACTACCTGTGATAGATTTGTCAGCTAAAATCCTAGTCAGGTCAAAGTTGCTTAATCTTAGCTTTATGCGAAATGGGCTGATAAAAGGGATTATATATAAGTGCGGTCCCAATTTAACTTATGTTGAGAAGCCTTAAAAACAATAATGTACTTAATAATCAGAATAGTGGCTACTAGTTTTTTTAGTGATTATATTGGCTGCATAATGCCAACTACCGAGTCGCAGGTGGCTGCGTTGTCTGATGGCTTGTGATCCCATATAATCACATGTTTATAAGCTGACGACTTCTGCACGTCCATCATAGACTGCCTTAAAATATGAGTGAAGAATGACCATGGGCACGGGACGAATCCTGGATAGCTCAGTGGTAAGAGCATTGGCGTACTAAGCCGAAGGTCCCGGGTTCGATTCCTGTGTCCAGGTGTAATTTTTCAATTTTCAGAATATGATATCTATGTGGTGTTAAGCCTCACTAAAATGTTAGATGATAGCTTCAGCTATCTGATTCATTAATATATTAAGTAACTTAGTTCGTTAAAATCAATGTCGGCCATGGCTGGTTATATTGGGCATCTTAAGGAATTTAATCCCACTGACGACGATTTGGATATTTTCAAGAGGAAGTTGGCGAATTTTACTAAGCTTAATGGATTGGAAGCTAAAGAGTGTGAAACGCTACTGAGCATCTAAGTCAGGTTGCTTTTAACTTGTTAATAGATTTATGTGTACCCGATATTCCTGAAACTAAAGGTTATGTGGATTTGATAGCTTTGTTAAATGCACATTATTCACCTGTAGTTTCAGTTTTTAATGAAAGATCTGAATTTTATAATACATGTTGTGGGCTTAACGAATCAGTAGCAAACTGGGCTGCTCATGTTCAGCATCTGGCTTCCAGCTGCACGTTTGGAACACACCTAGATTTTGCTCTTCTTGACAAATTTGTGATGGGTGTACAAGACAAGAAAGTTAAAGAACACTTATTTACCGAGGACCCCACCATGTTAACCATTAGCAAAGCTAGGGAAATCGCTCAGCAGATGATTGTTGCAAACACATTTTTCAAAGATATAACTGTTAAAGAACCTGAACTTTTCAAAATGGCCGCTGGTCAACAGGGCAGGAATAATCGTCCTCCCAAACAGAATTTTGATCTCTGTTCTCCTTGTGCTGTTTGAGGTTATACAAATCACTCAACAGCACAGTGCAGGTTCGGCAATTATATTTGTGCCATTTGTAAATGTAGGGGGCACTTAAAAAGAATGTAGTGCTTCAAAATTCAAGCGGGTCACCTTTAACCTTATGGAACCAGAGGAAGGGGAGGGAGGACAGGAAATATTTAGTTTTTTTAACCTCAATCACTCTGATGCTGAGAGGTTACCATTTGGTATTGAGGTTACACTAAATGGTGTTCAAATGATTGGATAGTTAGACAGTGGGGCTACCTGCAGTGCTATGTCAGAAAGGTTATACAAGAAACATTTTCAGGGTGTACGAATTATAAGGAAAAATGATATAGTTAATTTCTACACTGAAGACCTGCAAATAATTCCATTAGGCAGATATTCACTTCCAGTTGCTTTAAAAGGGCAGGTAAAACAGAATTCCATGTAATACTTAATGGGGGCCCTCTTATCTTAGGGAGAGATTTCATACATGTCTTTGGTTTCAAGTTCAGTCAAGTGAACAAAGTAATGATGCCAAGTGTTGACCTCAAAAATAAAATGATTCAGATGTACCCAAAGGTTTTTACCGACAAATTGGGCACCTTTAATAAGGCAAAAATGTCCCTCAAGTTGAAGCCAGGGGCGGAACCAAAGTTTTTCAAACCAAGAAACATTCCATTTGCTTTAAAACCTAAAGTAGAGCTAGAACTTAAGAGGCTTCAAGATGCAGGTGATTATATCTCCAATTATATCTAGTAAATGGGGAACACCAATAGTGCCTCTATTGAAGCCTGATGGCTCTGTTAGATTATTTGGTGACTATAAAGAAACACTTAACCCATGTTTAGAAGTAGACAGGCATCCCCTACCTCATGTAAATGATATATTTTACTCAATGCAAGGATCTACTACTTTTACCAAAATTGACCTCAAAAATGCCTTTCAACAGATGTAATTATATTCCTCTATTGTATGGCCCTCTAACACATCATCTTGCCCAAACACCAAACATAGAACATATTGTTCTTTTGGTATTTATACAGCCTCTCAAGAGTTTCAGCATAGCAAGGAAACTGCTGTAGCAGGCATTGAAGGAGTAGTGTTTGGGCAAGATGATGTGTTAGAGGGCCATACAATAGAGGAATATAATGAAAGGTTGAATATGGTACTGTCCAGGCTCGGGGAATGTGGATTGACTGCTAATATAACCAAGTGTATGTTTCAACAACCAAAAATAAAATTTTTAGGCTACATAGTTGGGAAATATGGATTGAAATTAGACTAAAATCTGGCCAAACCAGTACTTGAGGCTGAAACACCAAAATCAGTCAGTGAACTAAAGTCATTTCTAGGTATGGTAGAATATTACAGGAGATTCTTGAAGGGGGCTTCTGTTATCTTAAATCCTTTGTATGAACTGCTTAAAAAGGGGATTTCCATGGAAGTGGACCTGGGAATGTAATCATGCGTTTAATAAAATTAAAAGTGCACTCCCCTCAGCCCCTGTTTTGGATCACTATAATCCATATCTAGAGCTGATATTGTCTACTGATGCAAGTCCTAGGGTCATCTCAGCAGTACTTAGCCAAAAGACCAAGAAAGGGGCTATACGACCTGACCTGTCGCATTTGCATCTAGAGTCTTAACACAAGCAGAGAAGAACTACCCCCAGATCCACAAGGAGGCCTTTGCCCTAGTTTATGGAGTACTTAAGTTTTCACAGTATCTTTATTAGAGAAAGTTTATTTTGGAGACAGACCATAAACCACTCACTACAGTCTTTGGCCACATGAGTGGGATTCCAGTCTTATTAGTAAATTTATTGCAAGATTTTTCATCAATTTTGTCAAGTTTCAATTATGAGATCAGTTATGTTCCTTCAAGGAAAAATTTTGCTGATTATTTGTCTCGAAGCATCAGTCAGGATGATCCACCATAAGATCTTATAGTGAACTTCGTCAACCATGCAGAAGACAGCAAATATTTGAATAAAAAACTGGTTGCTTCAGAGAGTGTAAAAGATAAAATCTTGAGTAAAGTTATAAAGTTTATTCAAATAGGGTGGCCTAAATGGGTGGATAGGGAGCTTAAGTCATTTCAGTCAGTATCTAGTGAATTATATATAGATCAAGAATGCCTTTTCCGAGGACACAGAATGGTAATTCCTTTAGCTTTACAAAATAAGGTCTTGGAAGAAATGCATTAGCCACATTTTGGAATAGTTAAAACCAACCTTATGGCCAAAAATTACATTTGGTGGCCAGGACTTGGCAAAGAAATTGATAATTTGGTTTTAAGCTGTGGTCCATACCAGAAAGTACAAGGTTCTCCTGACATGCATGAGCTTATTCCATGGCCATGGCCAGAAAAGCCTTGGAGCCGTATACACTTGGATTTTTTGGGGCCCATAAATGGGAAAACCTATTTGATGATAATCGACGCTCATTTTAAGTGGCTAGAAATTTGCCAAATGCTGTCAGTAACTACAACAGCCACAATTCGAGCCCTGATGGTTTTATTTGCTCGATTTGGACTACCTGAACTTATTGTATCAGATAATGGCAGTCAACTTGTTCATTCAAAAGAATATACTGATTTTTGTGATTTACATGGCATAAAATATCGCGCAGGTGCACTTCATTTCACACAAACCAATGGCCAAGGGTAAAATGGTGTTGGCCAGCTTAAACGAGCCATCAAGAGGGCCATTCTTGCGGGAAAAGATGTTCATATGTCTTTGACAGAGTTTCTAATGTATTATAGGAACACCCCTCAGCTAACCACTCTGGTTGCCCCAGCGATGTTGATGATGGGTAGAGCTTTGCGAACATTATTGGATGTCATAAACAATATAACGGATGGTCAAAACAATCAAAGCATGGAGGAAATAAGGGCCCGTGTATCCTATAAACAAGTAATACAGCGAAGATATTCTGGGAGAAGTAAAATCCTTTTTAATGTAAATAAAAGTGTTTTAGTCAAAGTTTTTAAACAAAACAAAGTTGTTTGGGAAAATGCTATAATTCACAAGAGGTTGGGTGAAAGACTATATTTAGTTAAGTTAGGCTCAGGAGCTGTAGTGAAACGTCATTCGAGCCAAATGACTGCGGCATTACTGTGTAGCAGTCAGAATATATCATCCCCCAAGGAGTTCCGGTGGGCCATGCCATACCCGCCTGATTCTCTTATTCATAGGGGGGAACAGGACATCGGTAATGAGGATCACTCGGTATTGCCCACACTCGGCCACGTCATTGGTGATGGGTCAAGTTAAGACATGCAGGGGGAATCCTTAGGGACATTAGGAGGTGCATAGCAGTCAAATCCAGAAGACAAAGAGAATACAAGAGCACGACAACAGGAGGCTGCGGAAGAAAAACCACGACGGACCATTCGACCACCCAGAAGGCTCACATACCTACCATTCTAAGGGAAGACAGCAAGGGGGAGATATTGGAATGTTCAGTGATTGGACCTTNGGGAGATATTGGAATGTTCAGTGATTGGACCTTAACTTTAATACCTTGAACAGTGCTGTGATATCTGTAATCCATGACATGGTAAAACTTATGTTGATGATCATTGTGTTTGGGAGCAGTGAACTAGAAAGTTGTGTTTAAATGTAATGCTTTATTGATGTCATGTAAAATAAATAGTATAGCAGACTATGCTAAGAGAACCTATAAAACTAAACTAATTTAGTAACATTACAGTTATATTCATAACATATATCACCAGTTCCATTGGGATATAAAAAACCTTAGAACTTTATAAGAGAGTTGAAAAATTATCAATTTACTATCAACATATTACAAACAAACAAATTAATAAACATATTTAGTTTTTTTAAAGCACAACATCTTACTACCAATTCGGGCTATGTGTAATAGCTACACTTTGTGTTGGGGATGGGGAAAGTTGAATTTAGAGGAAATGTTTCTGTACTTTCTTGGAGGGAGACTTGAATAACTATTTAGGGAAAACCACCTCCAGTACACCCCACTGGAATTCAAATCTCTATCTCCCCGTCAACAGCAGTTTATTTCAGGAATGATGCCTTAGCTTAGACCAAGTGGCCATCAAAACAGGCTTATATTCAGTTATTAAAGTATATAATATAGTATTGCTATAATATACTAAATAAAACTTATTGTTAACAACAATTTAAAGTAAAATTTTCATGTTTAAATAGACAAAAAAAAATTATATTTCAACTAGTTGAAAAATTACACCTAGACATGAAAATCAAACCTGGGAGCTTTGGCTTAGCACGCCAGTGCTCTATTACTGAGCTATACAGAGTTCAATCCATACCCATGGTCATTCTTCATTCGAGTTTAAGGAAGATTCTATTATAGTCATGTGGAACTCATAGGCTCCTAAAACTATCATTGAAAACTACAGACATTGGCAACTCAGGGTCAGCTGAACATCTCAGTGGTAGAGCATAGGTATGTCGAGCCAAGACCCCAGGTTTTATTCCTAAAACCACGTGTAATTTTTCAGCTAACTGAAATATCTCAATGATGGCTGTATCTGTAGTCTAATTTAGTTGATTTGTATAGTAACATACTTTGATTGAATCATAGGCAAAAGGAGCAAGTTGACTGTTTCAATCGTGTAACTAAACATGGAAAGCCTCTTGTCACCGCCCCACATTCTTGCCAATGCCTTCTCATTGATTCCATTTACACTAGCTACTCGTTGGATGCTGCAGCCTTTAAGGGTGGAGATGTCATCATCCATTGTCGGCAGGGCCTTGTATTTCTTTAAGTGAGTCTCCCGTAAATCTTCCAAATGTATCTGTTTAGAGATGACAATATTAAATAAGATTAAAATTACAACCTTTTATAATTTTAAACTATATATAGGTATTACACACATATATATAAGTATATTGTAAATACACTCATTGGGGCTTAATTACTTATAGAAAATCTAGCCAAACATGTAAAATAAGCAACATTGTTTGTTTTATTTTTGTCAATGTGCCTTAATACCTGTTTAAATTATAAGCATAATTAGGCTAATGTGTCAGGAATAAGACAGAATGAATTTAGAGGAAGTGTACCCGTATTTCCGTGGAGGGAGAATGGCAAACTATTTAAGAAAAATCACCATCGATAAACTCGACCTGGAATCAAACAAAGACCTCTCATTATAATTGTTATTGGCAGTTAAGTTTATGGTCTTAGACCATGTGATCACTGAATCAGGTAAACACTACATTGTTGTTTGTTTTAAAAATAGTTGATGTTGACTGGAGTAAGGAAACACACCATTGCTTCCAGGCAAGGTAATGAAAAGCATAATGAAAATATGTACTCTTTTTCACCTTAAAACAAAGTGATAGCCATGCTTATACTAGGTGCTCAAATGGCCACCGTGAATTTAGAGATGGGTGGCTGTACGTTCACATTAACCTATTCTGTACAAGCCGCACATAATTTTAATGAGATTATCAATATTCATGGGAGGATTTATATGAACATGATGTTTCAAGTGTTATCAAAGCAATAAATCTAATGGACTGACAGGTTAGAAAATCGAGGAAGCCCCACAGTGGCCCCTACACCTAGTGGTGGAACCAGTACTGGAGTTTTGGAAAACGGGGAGTGGGAGGTGGTGGGAGAAATAATGTAAGCTTTTTATAGTTTTTATAGTATATTTATTCAAAAGTTATAGGAACTTGTTTTCTGTAGAAGGGAGTAGTTAGCAAATACATTTATAAAACTGGGAGGGGTCGGGAATTGAGTTTATTTTATTAGTAATTGGATATAATGTGTCCTTTACCCACACTTAACCCAGTATTTTTTGTTTTACATTTATGTGTACCACAGTTATCAGTGTGATTCTGGATAGCCACAACTTTTATTATTTAAGGCCACAGGACGCGGAGGGCTTAAAACACTCAGACAATGCATGTAAAGCATTCTTCAGATTTTGATCCAAGTGACTATTCCATGTAACATGGTCTTTAAGTTCCACACACATAGTACATTTTGTTTGAGTGTTAAAAGGGCTTTGATACTCCCATGTCGTTATTGACTAGTGATGAATTAAAAGAACAAGCTGACAGCTAGGGAATGGTTTACATATCACCCCAGTTTCAAAGTTTAGATCTGCCTTTAGTCCCTTCACCCTCAAACCACCTCTCTGGTTAAGTGATATATAACCATGGTATGTACCCGAAAATGTGATAGTGCGTTGTCATCTTTAACCAAAAACTTCAGACACAAAGCTTAGGACACATCTTCCGGAAGCCCTGGTATAACTGTCTGAAGTAAATGAAAATAATATGTAACATTTAACCTCTGTAGTATCAGATACAGGCCTATAAGGATGTTATCCACAGGCGTGACACCTATCTCACATACTAAACATCAGAAAACATTAGTTTTTACCTTACACTTTTGTTTAGTTAAGATGATGAAGTTATCATTTAGCTAAATAAAATTACTTGTTACTAGTTTTAATGGAAATACATGCCCATACATTTTACATGACAAAAATAGAACACATTAGTACGATTAAAGATAATTTTATTTTAAAAACCAGGAAATACATGCTTTATCTACTCAAGTGGGTACAGGATATAAATCATTTCAAATTTTTTAATTTTGTCAATAACATAAATTTCAAATTTAAAGATAATTAAAGAATCCAATTATTTATTTGCCAAGATTTAATACAATAAAATTGTCACATATCTTAATTAACTAAATTATAGGTTATTTGTCCACACTGAAAAAATCATTAACATAGTGCTTCAGAAGAAACCCCAGTAATTTTTTTTAAGATAACAAGTGTTTTAAACAACACAGATTGATTTTTCATTACCTCAAATGTCAAAGAGCTTCTACACTTTATATCAAAGATTATATGTAGGCCTATTTAATTTGAAAATATCTTTTTTGTACTGTCTTTCAATAACACAAATATTTCTCTAGACAAGAGTTTGGAAAATTATGAAATTTTTAATAAAGAATGTATGGAATTATTATTATGAAGTGTGAAACTTTCTTAATTTTTAGCTTTATTCTTTTTTTTTTTGCACCACATCTTACTTCCTCTTCAGGTTATATTCTTATGTACGTACTTATTATGCTAATGATTTTATGGATTAGGAAGGTTGTATTTAGAGGAAGGGTACCCGCATTTGCATAGGTGATAATGGAAAAAACTCTCTGAGTACACCCGACAGAGATTCGAACCTCAATCTTCCCATCATCAGCAGTCTAGTGTAATGCGATATTAGCACTTTAAACCATGCAGCCACCAAAGTGGGTTATTATTCTCTATTTTTTTGGGATAAATTTTAAGTGTGTAGTGAATCCTTAAACTGCTTTCTGAATCAACATTTATATTTTACACAGTCACAAATATTATTTGTTTATTTTACTTAGTCAAAATTTGTTTCCTAAACAAAACTGGTGTTATTATTTTTAATAGATTGGTAATGTTTTTCCAACTTTTTAATGAATTCACTAGCTTGCTAATTTTATGCCTTCGCAAAATTTATTTTTAAACTACCTTGGGAAATAGTATTGTTTTGTTAAGAAACAATTTTAGCTAATTTTAAGAGCTAGCATAAATAATTTAATGATAATTTCACTGATTTTACTGCTTCCATTTGAATTTCCAACTCTTTTGTCAAATTGTCCATGGGGGTGAGGCTGAGAAGAGGAATCCCTCCTCCTCATAGGCTTCCGTTAATTATCCTCCAATAGAATTAAACTCTATTTTGTTCAATACCTCCTGAAGGCTTATACCTCAAATTTATAAGAGTGTGTTCATGATATGGTGGCTTAGCAAAATAAATTGGAATCCTTTAATGGGATTCTCCACAAAATCCTTTTGGTTCTTATTGTGACAAAATCCTTTTCTGTTATCATTGTGACAACAATCATCTTAAATTAATTCAAATATATCACAAACTAATACATGATGGTTGTTCACAGAAGACCTATCAGTAGAATTAAATTCATTCACATAAAAAAAAGGCCCTGGACTGGATTCACATGTACAGGTATTGCATTTTTACTTAAATGAATTTTAAAATAATTTAATCTGAGGGGTACAGTCTTGGTTATTATTTTGTGTATGTTTGTGAATCAAATAAGATTTGTACCATTTCTATATTTCTAAGCCTATCATCTTATATATCCTAGCTTAAGACACCATAATTATTTGATTAAAGTTAATTTTAAACACACTAAATACCATTTTAAAATACCATTCATGATATAAGTACAAAACTATCATAAAAATAAAACATGCAAATTATTTCAGGTGTATTAAAACATGTCAAAGCAAACAAACATAAAAAAATTAAACCATGTAAAAAGTAAATCAAAATAGAAAACAAAATAATCAACAAATCAAATTGAAATAAACTGTTAAGAGAAGCAATTTTGATATTGTTCAACTCACCGCCTAGAAAATCAGTGCCAGCATCATTATAAAGAAAGAGAGATAACATAATAAATATTTAGATAAAACTCCAGACAAAACATTTTACAGGTACAAAAGCTATAATCATGTAAAATATTAAGATATAAAACAATATTTTAATGCAAATATGATATTAACGATACATGATTAAATCTTAATAGTATAAGTAACTCATAATTTATTCTTATTGCTACAGAAATTATTCAAGAATGCAATTAAATTTTTTCTTCCTATTATTGTCATGATTGTAATAATTTAAAGTGGTGGTGCCAGGTATAATTTTTGTAACATATAAAACTTTTTTATGCATTACATTTTATGACTTTTCTTATCCATCCACATATCAACATTAATAAAATAAGGATAGAGAAAGTAACATTTAGAATACATGTACCCACATTTACTTGTAAAGAGTAAAAAACCAATTTCAAAAAACACTTAGTAAACCCGGTAAGGACATACCAATAACCACCAAACCAGACAAGACAAGTTTGACACCTTATATAAAGTAATCATATGTAGTGTGCCAGAAATATGCAAATGAATTGGACAATTTTTTTTAATGATGCATTTCATTAGAAATCTATAACATATGCCATTATTAAAAATATCTCACCTGTTCTTTAAGCCAGTCTGAGTGCGGACGACTTCTTGCAATGTTTAGTTTTAGTTCCACATCTTGAATAATCGTTTTCTCTTGTGTATCCACTAACAACATGCGACCTGGTTTCAGCCGGCTCTATAGAATAAACAATTATGGTGATATAGTTATACAAACCATATTATTAATATTATAAGTTTTCCTATCTCTGTATCTTACTAACTGTTCAGGTTATATGCTTATGTAATGATTATGCTGATGGTTTTAGGGATCAGGAAGATTATATTTAGAGTAAGTATACCCGCATTTGCATGAAGGTAGAGTGGAAAACCATTTTGGAAAAAACACCCTCAGTACACCCAACTGAAATTCAAACCTAGATCTCCCCATCATTGGCAGTCAAGTCCATTGCTAGAGTAGTAGCACATTAAACCATGCATCCACCATAGCTGGTAGATCTTATTTAATTGAAGTAATAATGCCTTTTTTTTTCTTAAGTAAAAATCGTGTTTTATTTGTGAGCCTACCCATTGTAGATTTTTAACTTATTTAGGAATAATGAACAAGTTTGGTATATTAGTTTACCACAACATTATTTCCGGTTTACATATATTGTTATCCTCCTCTATACTGTAATGAAATTCTGCAAATATCATAAGTCACATAATGTGTCTTTAACTTGATACTAAAGTTTTGAAAATTTTTACTGCCAAACTATTATATATTGCATCAGTCTTTAGGTAGTACGAGGCGTATTTTTTAAGTAAGTACCATTTTGAAATTTGGCCGCTGCGACTGCCGTTCCGCGCATGCGCGTAGAGTACCTCCATCTGTTGGCTAGCCACAGACGCCATTACTGAAGTATTCGACTGTGTTTACCTCTCTTTGTGGGTATTTAAAATGACTTAGTCAATAGAAAATCCCGCCGACTGTGAAATACGCTCTGTTATTCGTTTTCTTCATGCAAAAGATGTGAAAGTGGCTGAAATTCTTCGGCAGATCAGTGAAGTGTATGGAAAAAACATTATGAGCGAAGGAATGGTAAGAAAATGGGTTAGAGCATTTAAAGATGGCCACACGAATGTGCATGATGAGGAAAGAAGTGGGTGACCTTCTCTCATTACTGAAGACTTGGTGCAGAAAGTTGATGGAAAAGTTCGAGAGAGCAGACGCTTTACGATTTCATCTTTATCTAATGAGTTTCC
>CABFVZ010003138.1:0-15143 GCA_902151445.1 Timema monikensis
GTCAGAGGTGAAGGAAGGGTTTGGTAATCAGATAAATCTGTGCCGGGACCGAGGATTGAACCCCGGACACCCAGCACAGAAGTCTGACTCCTTACCCTTAGACCACCAGGTCATCTACTATGACTGGGAACACATTGTGTACGGGTGTACTGAGGTGCTAAAAAAAATATGTTCCCACGTGGTGCTATAACGGTCGCTTTTTTTTGTTTGTTTTACAAGTATGGTCTAATTTTAATATCTGTCTGTCAGAGTTCCTGGCTACGGACATAGAGCTACCGCGTTTGATCACTGGCGCTTCCAAATTTTTCTGTGGACCACTGGGTCTGTAACGAGGTCAACTCAGCCTCATTAATACAAATGAGTAATTTTGAATAATGAAGTAGCGTTTATGGTCTAAAAATACTCGTCTTAATACCTGTTCAGGTTGTACGCCTAAATGGTAATTACCTAATGGGGTAAGGATGAGGAAGTAAACATTTTAAAGGTAAATCGGTAAAACCCGTGCAAAGATTTCGCACATTCAAACTTCCCATAACCCCCTCTCCCCCACAAAATATGTTTTAGTCTTTTGTTGAGTTGTTAAAATTAAATACTCAGCGAAATTTGTACGCAACGCTCCACTACCATTGCTATTCTCCTTTGAGACATGACCTTGCATATCAAAGGCATATTACACACTAATTAAATTAAATTCGTCTGAATGAATTTAAAACTGAAGCTTGGTAAACCATCCCATCAAGTGGAACCATTTGTCGCATCGTAAATATTTAAAAGTCATTAGTAGACCCTTCTCAGGTAGTCATCCTTCTGAGTGGTAAGAAATGCAATTGGTACTGGGATGTTGTTACGGAAGGAAAAAAATTGTCTAAATAAATAAATCAAATAATTTTCTAGAAGAAACAAAGTTTAATTTTTTCCCCCCATGGTGATCGTAACAGTTGTTGAATATTTGTCAAGGTTGTCTTATAATTTGTTAACTTTTTTCCTTAATTTAAAAAGTTTATCATACAATTTTAATCTGCTCATGACTTTTTATTCAAGAACTATTGCTCTCTCTCTCTCTCTCTCTCTCTATATATATATATATATATATATATATATTACTACTATAAAGCCACATGGCTGACTCACTCACTGACATTAATGTTTACCCACTTCCTAATGAGCTAGAAACTTGAAATTTGGCAAACTTATAGCTTCTAGCCTGTAAGTGACGGGAAAATTCCAAAAAATTAAACATTTTAATTCTTAACCCCCGAATAAAATTTAAAAATGGCGGAGCAACTTTTAAATTGGTGCGAACCTTTCTTTGGAGGTCTCTTGTGGCTAAACGGTAAGACCTATCAAAAAACGGCTCTGGAATTACATTAGTTTACATCCACTTTCAAAGAAAACCCAATAGGGGTTTGGGGGCGGAGCCCCAAACTAGAAAAGAGAGTACACACACACACACACACACACGCGCGCGCGTTTTTGTTGCAAGGCGCTTCTGTAATATTATTTTATTTTAAAGGGATGACTGTGTGAGGGAGGGAACTACTTTCTGGGAGTGGATGGTTTGAAAAAAATTGGATATACAGCTTTATGTGACCTGCTTCGCTGGCCGCATATTCTAAGGCGTCACTCTTGTGTTTTAATAGAATCCCGATGACAGTGAGATCGAGGTTATAATCTCGTTCGGGTGTAATGATAATGCGAATACATTTCTTCTAAATATATCCTTTCTTATCCCTAAAACCATTGGTGTAATTAGTATACATGCGTATAACCCGAACGGGTAGAAGACGCGGCGATTAAAAAAATTATTTAAATTAAATATTTCTTATCCAAGTCTAATCTAATATTAAGTTACGTTCCTTACTTAAAATTCATATTTTTTTAAGAAAGTCTTCTAAAACAATATATTTCTAATTGAAATAACACCAACGTTTCCGTAGATCTTAGGCAACAGACATACAAATATCCAGCCAGATTGATTAGACCGTTGTGGTGGACAATTTCTGTTATTATTATTATTATTATTATTATTATTATTATTATTATTATTATCATTATTATTTAGCACCATGTCTTACTACACATTCGGGTTATACGCTTTAAGTACTATTACGCTAATGGATTAGGAATTGGGAAGGTTGAATTAGAGGAAGTGAACCCGCATTTGCGTGGAAGGGAGAGTGGAAAACAAATTTAGGAAAACCACCCCCAGTTCGGCCGACCGAGATTCGAACTTTGATCTCCCCGTCCTCATCAGTCGAGCTCAACACGACAAGCGCGTTAGCCAACTACGCCACAGAGGCGGGTAAATTTCTGTTGTAGCTGACCCCTTCAAAAAAAGACCGCAAGTTCACCCCCCCACCCCATAATCATACACTCCGCTATAAGTTACCTTGCAGCGTGGACTCTTTCTTCATCTTGGTGGCGATATCCACTTCCAGCAAGTCGTCTAAAGAATCCGCGTCTTCCGCCAGCACCGCCGCGCTACTTCTGGTGACGTCATTGGACGCTCCGGTGGGGACTCTGTCTTCTTGACAGTCTTTAGTCGGGAATTCATCCAGCTCCAAATCCGTGTTTGCATCATCGCAGGAGATAGCTGAAAAGTAGAGACCTGAGGGTGGGAAAAACTGATCTCAGAATTGTAAAAGAAGTCAACTTGTGTTTTAGGCTCGCTTTGTCGTCTTCCTTTTTATCTGTTTTCACGCGGACAATATTTTACCCGCAGTGTAGAATTGCTACTTTGTATTGTCCCATTACAACAAAAGGTAAACAAACAAACACCTTTAAGGTCAGCCCGCAATCAAGCTATACCGACCAATCCATCGTCAGCTGTTGGTGAAGAAAGTGCTGACTTCTTCTGATTTATCAGTTGCGGGATGACTCGAATTTTCTTTTTCTCTCTAAATGATTTCATCCTTACCTTCCCTATCCGAACATCCGAGAATGTTGGCAGCGACCCTCCAGTTGTGATCGGCTTCCATGAGCTGGTTGAATTTCTTCACCAGTTGGCTGCCGGACACGTCTAGTTCCTTCTTGGGATTGTCATCAGAGCAAGAAGTTATACCGCTTCGTTGGCTCTCCTCCACCTTCCTCTCTTTGAAATTATGAGAAAAAAAGGAGGAATATTTTGAGGGTTTAAGATTAGTTAAATATCTAAATATTTATTAGATTTAAATACGTGAGTATGTTGTCGTTTTTCTACCTTAAAATGATGATCTGGTGTAGATTCTCAGGAAGATGAAAAATAAATACTTGGAGAGGTTTGAAATGTTGTGCTGAAGAAGACTTCAGAAGATCAGGTGGACAGACAAGGGTGACAAATGAAGAGTGGGTGAAAAGGATGAATGTGATTCTCAGGTACAAAGCAAACTGGATCGGATACATCCTTTGGAGGAACTGTCTTCTGCACGAGGTCATAGAAGGAAAGGTTGAGGGAAAGGGGAGCTTAGGAAGGAGGAGGATTCAATTATTAGACGACTTGAAGGAAAGAAGAGAATTCTGGGAACTGAAGGAGGAGGCAGAGTACAGGGAGCATCAACGGTATAAGTTCACTGACAATATGAATGGACCTTTAATAAGACAGAACACCTGATAGTAATAATAATAATAATAATAATAATAATAATAATAATAATAATGATAATAATAGGAGCAAAGATACATTTTATGAATAGGGTTATTAGGTGGTTGTTACACTGTCATATTACTTTTATCGACACGGTACCTATTTAATATATTTTACAAAAGATTTACCTTATAGAACATGCCCCGGGGCTTTATTCAATAAAATGGCTAAACCTGAAAGCTTAACCAGTAATACATACATAGGTCTACTTATAAGATTGTATCATTTATTCGGCATAAATTGTTTGAGCTTGAAAATCAACGCCACTCACTTCTCAATATTTTCTTTCTTGCATCCGGACTAGAAAAGTGACTACAATGTCATCGGCAGTGAAAAACAAATTATTAAAAAAAAATCGCTACCGTAGCTATGAAGAAACATAAATCTTTATGCAAGTCTTTCTTAATCCGAATAGTGCAAGGGTTTAGAATTTATAAAGTTAAAAGTTATATAAGACCTCACCTGCAGATTCTTTCAAAGCTGGAGATGTATTTGGTATTTGTCTTCAATTTGATACTAACAACTTTGAATCACCAATATCCAAGATAACAGATAAAATGTATATTTCCTCTCATTCCCTCTTCATCAGTTTTCTTTTCATTCTGTTCTGTCCAATAAACTTGTGAATAATATAATGTTTCTTTTCACTGGGTTCAGCTAACCCTAAATTTTATTTTTTGTAAATTTTCAGAAAATTTTATTTTTTACGAAAACTGCTCTCTTGAAACTCATATATATATTTATGGCTCAGAATTATATTAGGATCCTTTAAATTTTCCCTCCCACAAGGTTAAATTCCTGAAATATTTTCTCTTGACACCAATACACCCCCCATTCGGAAAACTCACACGCGCGACCTTGATCTTATTACAATCTTTTGTTTCAACTGACCCGCCTCGGTGCCGTAGTTGGCTAACGCGCTAGTCGTGTTGAGCTCGACTGCTGAGGACGGGGAGATCGAGGTTCGAATCTTGGTCGGGTGAACTGGTGGTGGGTTTTCCTAAATGGTTTTCCACTCTCCCTCCACGCAAATGCGGGTTCACTTCCTCTAATTCGACCTTCTCAATTCCTAATCCATTAGCGTAATTAGTACTTACAGCGTATAACCCGAACGGGTAGTAAGACGCGGTGCTAAATATATTATTATTGTTTCAACTGAATGGCTTCAGGTGAAAAGAACATCAAGCAAGACAAGAAGCTCACCTGTAACACATTCGTCCTCCGGCGCGGCACAGTAAGGTTCCTCCGCCTCCAGTTTGGCCAGAGTCCGGTTCATATACCTGAGAAGGTGGTCCATGCCGTACATCAGATCCTCAACGGAATCTTTAGCCTGGAGCATATTCTCGACGGAATCCTTAGCCTGGAGCCGCGGCCATTCGTCCGATACGGCCCCCGCTTTTACCTCGAGGAGTTTCAGACTGTCAACGTGGACCAGGGGCTGTCATGACAAGAGCTGCATATTCAGACAAGTGTTCAAAGGAATGACCTTATCTGACAGTGAGAAGAATTACTACAGTTCAATGTTCATAGTAAGAACCTTATCTGACAACGAGAAGAGCTACTACAGTCTAATGCTCATAGGAGGAACCTTATCTGACAGTGAGAAGAGTTACTACAGTCCAATGTTCATAGAAAGAACCTTATCTGACAGTGAGAAGAGTTACTACAGTCCAATGTTCATAGTAAGAACCTTATCTGACAACGAGAAGAGTTACTACAGTCTAATGCTCATAGGAGGAACCTTATCCTACAGTTATAAAATTAACTATAGCCCAATGTTCATAGGAATAACCTTATCTGACAGCTATATAAACTACCACAATCCAATACACAGAAGAAGCACCTTATTTGACAGCTATTTAAGCTACTACAATCCAATATACAGCTAGGAAGAACCTTATCTGGTAGCTAGAAGTAAATAAATCTATTCTAATTTCACGTGGTCGTCAGTTAACTAGGTGACCTGGTGGTCTAGAGACTGTTGGACTTCTGTGCTGGGGTCCGGGGTTCAATCCTCGGTCCCGGCACAGATTTATCTGATTGCCAAACCCTTCCTCCACCTCTGACAAGTCGTGTATTAATCATGACTTGTGAATGTGGGGAATGCCAGGCTTCCACCGTGGTTCGGATTCCACGTTAAACTGTAGGTCCTCCATTTCATCTCACAGTCACTCTACCATTACACATTAGCGTAAGTGCGTATAACCCGAACGGGTAGTAAGACGCGGTGCTAATAATAGTAATAATAATAATAATAAAAATAAATTAATAGTTTAGTAAATTGTTATCGATATTGTTGACCTCAAAAATGTTTTGATTTTCTATATAGTATCAAAATTTAAGTTGATTATTGGCCCAGGAATTCGCTTTTCAACGCTTCAAACCTATGTTTTTTTACATTCTCTCTCCAAGTGGTTTCCCTAGCATTGCATTGAGGTTCTGTCTTATCGCCGTCGGTCAAAAGGATTCGTGTCTCGTATTGTCTGGTTTGGCAATGACTGAAACCTCGTGGTTTTAATCGCGTTTTAGTTTTTAATTGGTCGGCCTACCCCTTCCCCACTTACGGTTTCTCCACTTTAACTTTACGTAAATGCTGGTACAGTTCTTCCAGCCTGCAGCTCTATATTTCTCATATTTCCTCCCTCTCCACATCTTATTTGGAGGGCCGTAGAAGCGTAAATATGGTGGATGGCGCCCAGGACAAATTTATAGGACTAAATTACACTCCTATTATTATTATTATTATTATTAGCAGCACTGCTTCTTACTACCCGTTCGGTTTGTACGCACTTACGCTAATGTGTAATGGTAGAGTGACTGTGAGATGAAATGGAGGACCTACAGTTTAACGTGGAATCCGAACCACGGTGGAAGCCTGGCATTCCCCACATTCACAAGTCATGATTAATACACGACTTGTCAGAGGTGGAGGAAGGGTTTGGCAATCAGATAAATCTGTGCCAGTACCGAGGATTGAACCCCGGACCCTCATTACAGAAGTCCGACACCTTACCCCTAGACCCACTAGGTCACCCTGCACTCCTATTGTTAATACAATACTAAATTTACAATTGTACTTTCTTTTTGTCACTGCGTCTTACTAACCGTTCAGATTATACACACATGTGAGTGTATATATATATATATATGTGTGTGTGTGTTAATTACGCTAATGTGTTAGGGATTAGGAAGGTTGTATTTATAAGAGGAGTAACTAAATTAGCGTGGAGGGAGAGTTTGAAAACCATTTAGGAAAAAAACAGTTTCAGTACACCCTACCAGGGTTGTTGCCAATATTTGCTCATTAATTTGGCACCCAGGGCACGTCACGCACCCCACAAGCCTCAAACAAATGGGGGCACGAAATACGAATACATCCGCAGCGGTTTAAGGCGTTAGTTTTGCATTTAAACTAGTATCCGTTGAAGGAAAAGGTAGGATCCGGACTTTGAACTCATTTGATTTTGTCCTGTCTTGAGGTGGGGGTTTGGGTTCAATATCTGCTCGGGTACATAAAGTGTGGTTTATACTTAAGTGTTTTTTTTTTCGCTCTCCTTCCACGCAAATGATGATAAATTTCCCCCAAATTTCTTCCTTTCTCATCCCTACCACATTATATTTACATAAATATGTTATTAGTATTATTTTAAAGTAATTTAAATTATCTATCAAAAGTGACTGTTGTAAATTACATACTTAACGTATGAAAATATATTTTCAAAAATTTGGTAAATTTTGTTATTTTATGAAAGGTTTTAATCTGTTTAAGTCGGACTGTAACTATTTATTTAGATCCTTAGAAAAAAAACACTAGATTTTAATTTCTTTTTAAATGAATGTGTGTGTATTAATGTTTTTAAGAACTGATAGAAGATCATTGTACATTTTATAGTTTGGGGAAAATTCGAGTAAAATTTGAAAGTTTAGCTAGAAAGTTACTTACATTTTCATTGTCTTCCATTTTTATAAGTGATATGACCAATTTTATTACGACATCACAAATAATTAATGATTTAATTTATGAAAGTTTGGGATTAAATTAAACAGAATTATTGACATGAAAACAAATTGTCATAGAAACTAAACAATCAAAAGGAAAGGAGAAACGTTTTGTGGAGCAATAGTACTATTACTACTAGACTGCTCAGGCTTTTACCATTACTTCAACGAGACATGCGAATAGCATCTACCTTTGGCGGTGACGTCATTTGAACTCTATTGCGCATGCGCAGATATTTATTTCTCTACTGTGCGCTGCGTGTGTGTATATATATATACAAGCAGCGTATTACACACACACACACACATATATATATATATACAGGCTGTTTGGAATCTAATAGCCCAAAATGCAAAGTATAGAGCTTGCTTGAACCATAACCAATACAAAATTCCGATACACTTACACGAGGAAAATTATGCTAATACCATTAAATTGTGTCCAAAGTTTCGATGTGCAGTGCCGGGAGAGCAAAGCTGTGCAAGCATGCGTGTACAACAAGTTGCATTAGGAATTAGACACGCGGCACTACACATCTCAACATTTTTGTAGCAGAACATATCACAATTAATAGTAAACACACCAATACATCTATACATGCGAACACTTTCTGAGGGTCATCATTAACAGTCCTACATCACAAAAAGTGCTTGCCATTATTACATGTGCAGTGCAGTGCGCCTAGCTTCTATGCAACCTGTTATACACGCATGCTTGCACAGCTTTGCTCTCCCGGCGCTGTACGCCGAAACTTTGACACAATTTAATTATTATTAGCATAGTTTTCCGGATGTAAGTGTATAGAGATTGTGTATTACTTTTAGTTCAAGCAAGCTATATGTGCAGTTTGGGCTATGAGTTTCCGGACACCCTGTATATATGCACAGTGCTTTAATACAAGTATGTACATCTAAGTATTAAGTAAGACTTAAGCGTCTTACTTTACGTCTGGGATATATATATATATGCACTAACCAGCAATCCCGCATAGCGTTTCCCGTGACCCACCGTGATATAAGAATTATCGCCTGATTAAAAAGCTAATTAAAAAGCTAATTAAAAATTAAAAATTAAAAAAATCAGGCTTTGAGGTGCAATTGGACCTCCTTCCGTCCACCTATGTTAAAAATTTCAGATCTCTGCGTGTCGTAGATTTGGCTGGGAATCGCACACAAACAAACAAACACTTCCTTTTATTATTATAGATTCGGTAAGAAGGAGGAAGGTAGAATGTGGAAGAAATGTATACATACACATTTTTGTGCGAAAGAGAGTAAACCCATCTAAGAAAAACCACCCCAGTACAAGCCTGGTTTCGAACAACGAACTTTCCGTTCACCTGTAACCCAGACAGGATGAGACTGATGCCTTTAGTACAGTTTTCCACCGTTAAAGGTAAGAAAACAAAATAGGTCACCTAGAGAGAAGCCGTGAATTAGGGAGGTCCTAGTTCAATTCCAAGTGAAACAGATCGGTTTGTTACTGCCAGTCACTCTTGTCATAGATTAAGTTAGTTTGTACGTCGTGTCCTGCCAGTGAAGTTCGGGAAGAGAAGCTAAGACTTCCCATGTTAATTTATTCTACGTTTTATTAGGCCTGTTTTAAAATAAAGAGCATTGAAACAAAATAATTACATTTTTAAATAATTCTTTAAAATGAAGTCTTACATTGTCACAAAAAAAAATTCTTATCTTCGAGTGGTGTTTTGGTAAACGTGCTTCATTTTCCCACTCGTCTACAACTCAAGGTATTTGGTTTTTCCACGAGAATGGCCTGTAGAAATCTTCCTGCAACGAGGAAGATTAAAAAATTCCAAACCCGCTTCGGTGACCGCATGGTCTAACGCGCTACCCTCGCAGTAGACTAGACGGGGAGATCCAGGCTCGCATCTCAGTCAAGTGTACTGAGGGTGGTTTTTATAGAATGGCTTTCCACTCTCGCTCCAAACAAATGCGGTTACATTTCCTAAAAATATAAACTTCCTAATCTCTAAAACTATTAGCGTAATTAGTACATAAGCGTATAGCCCAAACGGGTAGTAAGACGCGGTTTAAAAAAAATCTCCTAAAATAATATGTTTGTGTAGATTATAAGACAATAAAAATCTGATTTTTAAATGCAAATTATTGCTGTTCAGGAGCAGGTAGTGGAGTGTGTGTGTTTACTCGTCAGAGGAAGAGGGAACGTGTTATATGCGGATATAATATGGGTTTCGCAGGGTAAATTTATTTATTTCTTCCCTCTCGTTCTATTTCGTACATTGGTGTCTTATGTGCGATAGTGCTTAGACTGCTTAGGTGCGTAAAGTGAATATGCAATCCGTTTCACAAAATAGCTTCGAAATCACTAAAGCTGGCAACGTCATT
This sequence comes from Timema monikensis, assembly GCA_902151445.1. NCBI lineage: Eukaryota > Metazoa > Arthropoda > Insecta > Phasmatodea > Timematidae > Timema > Timema monikensis. The sequence goes on from CABFVZ010003138.1 coordinate 9,989, forward strand.
ATTAAACAGTTTGTGTTTAAAAGTCGCACATTAAATATTCCAATTGAATAAATAATTTTCTTCCTCAGTTAAAAATTTGCTCTGTTCAAACAAAGTAAAAAAAAAGTTTTTTAAGTTTACCAAGTTTATGAGGTAAGCGTTCTCTCCTTAATACACAAGTTTTGATGTATCGTGACATTTTTCGTGTTATAAATATTTGATCAATCTACTCCATCAGACTATAGAGAAGTGTCAGAAGTAAAAAGTTTTCCTGAAATACTTTCTTGTAAATAAGTTACCAGGTGTAGGACGAAAGCTATTTAGTAATAGAGTCCAATTTTGTTACAAAATGAACCTTCTTAGACGGTTCTAAAATTTAATAAAAATGTTCCATTCAATCATAAGTATCCGATATACAAAATTAGTTCGGTAGAATGTCTGTCTACTGAGATAAAGAGTCCCGGGATCCATTCCCGGCATGGCTGAAATATTTGTCATTAGTTGTAGGTGACCTGGTGGTCTAGGGGGGTAAGGTGTCAGACTTCTGTGCTTGCGGCCGGGGTTCAATCCTCGGTCCCGGCACAGATTTATCTGATTACCAAACCCTTCCTTCACTTCTGACAAGACATCTTGTGAATGTGAGGAATGCCCAGGCCATCACCGTGGTTCGGATTCCACGTTAAACTGTAGGTCCTCCATTTCATCTCACAATCACCCTACCATTACACATTAGCGTAAGTGCGTATAACCCGAACGGGTAGTAAGACGCGGTGCTAATAATAATAATAATAATAATAATAATAATAATAATTTGTCATTAGTTAAATGTAGGCTTACTTTTTCACAGTGATTAATTAACGGCCGGGGGACTTAATTTTGTGCCTGTCTTATTCTTATGTTAGATTATAAGGAATATGAAGCTACGACAAGCCTAGCAAGCCGGTAGTGGAAAATATATGGCTAGAATAAAAAAAACTGACCACAGGCTGGAAACAATGATGGATCAGAATTTGTTTTTAAGGTTAAATATTGTTTTCCGTGTTTAGTAAGCACAGGACCAGACTATTAACTATATATACAGTTAGAACATTTAATTAGCACATCTATAAATACTGCCGAACTATTTGTAGAGTTATAATTATATAAGAACCAGTTATTTAAATGTGAGTACAATAGATTAAATTTTGTAAACGTTGTACCAAACTATTGACCAAATTTGGGCAGACACCTAAATTAGTACTTGCAAGACATCTTAGCTTCTGCGCCCACATGATGTCATCTGTTTCCTCGAAATCGTTTAGCCGCCATTATTTAACAAATGTTGAGCGTTGTAGCCACTAGCCAGGTTGTAGCGGTAGCAGCAGGGTTTATACGCATGCGCAGCATAAGTTAAAGCTGTACCAACCTTGCGTTTTGTGCATACAAATATATCTATCCTACAGATAGCTATCCAGAAGATAAATTCAGTTTAAATTACGCGTAAAACATTAAAGTAGCTGAACACTTTTATTTAGACGCTAACTTAAACCTCCCGTTAGCCATATTTATCCGGTACTGATAAGACCGGCCCTAATAATGTTATATGTTATTTATTGTTGAGAAAACAAACAAACGTAGGTTACTAGGGAAAAATGGGGAAGGTTCAAATCCTGTAGACAATAATGATAACTTCTAATACACTTTAAATTATATTTAAAATTAATTGAAAAGAATATTTGCCTATGTGTTTATGGGGGTTAAGATATACAAATTTTTGGTCTTGGGAAAATTTGTTTAATGTTTAAATTTCCTTCTTTTTTCACCTGTACTTTTCGTATGTTCATGAAATGTCGATATTTATCAAAATCTCGAGTTTGATTTTTTTTTTATGATTACAACACTTCTTTTTACAAGAGATCGAAAAAAAGTTAACTTTTTTTTAAAAGGTATTTCTCAACTGATTTTCATCAGTTTTCAAACGTTCGTCCGTTTTGATTTTTGCTAGTTCCTATATTCATCTCAAGAGATGGAGCATTAAAGAGATTAGAAAACTTTTCGACCAAACTTAATTTGTACGAACATGAAACTACGCCATCTTCTGGGGAACATGAAATGGGAAAGTTATAAATCTCTCTTTACTTCCCCCCTTCTCTCAACCCTCCCCCCCCCAAAAAAAAAACCTTTCGTGAAGCGATGTCTTAAATTATTAAAACTCAATCGTTTTTAAAACTACCCAATTTTATTTTATTTTTTTATTCTACCATGGACATTTAAGTTCCACTTTTAAATATAAGATTTAACCAAAGCCCAATTTTCATAGGAAGAGCCTATTATACCGGCTTTGTTGGCTGCATGGTCTAAGGCGTCACTCTCGCAATAGACTAGGCTGCCGATGACAGGGAGATTGAGATTAAAGTCACGGTGGATTTTTTTCTAAATTGTTTTCAACTCTTTCCCCACGCAATTGCGGGTACACCTCCTCTAAATTCAACCTCCTTCATTCGTTACTCATTAGCGTAATTAGTACATAAGCGTATGGCCTGAGCAGTTATTAAGATAATAAAGAGCCTTTTAGAAAAGACAAACATATTTTTTACTATATTATCATTGTTATTTTATAAGTATTGATAATATATATCAAAAGTGACAGCTGAAGATCACATGACTTGACCTATGAACACATGAAAGTAGATATTGTAAATTTTCTAACATCCAGATAAAGTTCTTCCTGTTAAAATTTGAACTTTACCAAAGCTGTCCTGTTGACAAATCATGCTTCAATTTTGCAATTGAGAAATATAAATTGTAAGTTCAATCAATCCATATATTATAATTTTAATCCCAGTAGACCTGATTCAGTGATCGAATGGTCTAAGGCGTCATTCTCGCAATAAAATTTACTGCCTGTGACGGTGAGATCAGGGCGCTAATCCAGATAGGGTGTTTCATAAATGGTTTTCCATTTTCTTTCTCTATGCAAAAGCGGGTACAATTCTTATGAGTTAAACCTTACTTATCCCTAACACAACGGGGTTATTAGAAAGTATACGTATAGACCAAAGTTAGTAGTAGTATGTGGTGCCAGTTTTTTTATATATTCAAAATAAAAATACTTTCCTTAGAATATTCTTGAATTTTAAAATTTGTTGTTACATTTTAGCCGTATAAGCTTTCAGTAAAAAAAAAATCAGTTTTATATAATTCTGGTAATCCTTTTTTACAGGAATAGGTTCTCGATTTTTAATTTATATATGCATATATTTTCGAGATCGCTCAGGCACAAATCAACTGACCAAGCGTAATAGGTGCTGTTTTAACATGACCATTTGGCATCTAGCTGTCTTTACGGAATTTTTCCGAGACAACTGTCAACTCGTAAAATCTAGCAGAATATTTCTTTGATCTTAAGCCGAACAAAAGTATGTACTTAATTTCTCGAACTAATTTACCGTTTGGATATGGAGGCCAATAAAATGGTTTTTCGTTTAATATTTAATCCACATTGATTTGAATTAAAATTTTTCTCGCGTTCGAGTGAGGACCTATGGCTTATTATATACAATTTTTGTATCTATTACGGGGCTAACGTCTTCATACCACGTGATTAACGGTTAATTCCTATATTAATAAATTACTATTTTTTTTTTCTGTTTAACTTGTTCACCAAGGAAAAATATTGAAGATATTACTTACTTATTCTATGGCAGTAAGAACTCGAAAATTTATCACCGCACCTACAAAAGTACAAACCTATCCCTATCTTGAGCCAGTTCTATCCAGTCCAACTCATTATAATCCTATCCATATATTGAGCTAGTTCTATCCAGTACAACTCATTATAACCTTATCCCTATCTTGAGCCAATTATTTCCAGTCCACCTAATTACAACCTAATCCCTATTTTGAGCTAGTTCTATCCAATCCACCTCGCTACATCCTATCCCTATCTTGAGCTAGTTCTATCCAGTCCACCTCATTACACCCTATCCATATCTTGAGCCAAATTATCCAGCCACTCTCATTACACCCTATCCCTATCTTGAGCCAGTTCTGTCACGTCCAACTCATTATAATCCTATCCATATATTGAACCAGTTCTATCTAGTCTAACTCATTATAACCATATCCCTATCTTGAGGTAGTTATATCCAGTCCACCTCATTACACCCTATCCCTATCTTGAGCTAGTTATATCCAATCCACCTCATTACACCCTATCCCTATTTTGAGCTAGTTCTATCCAGTCCACCTCATTACACCTTATCACTTTCAGGTCCATTCTAATGCTATCCTCCCATCTGCGTCTAGGTTTTCCCAATGGTCTCTTCCCATTGGGTTTGTCAGTCAATACCCCGAACTTGCTTCTGGACTACCAATGGAAGATATTAAAACTTGAATTTCAAATATAAATTTTAAATCTGTAGTAACGATAAGAACATGGCAAAGGCGAGGTCTACTGTTCACAGATATACTGGATCATATTTTTAACAAAGCTTTTGTCGGCTTGCTCACATTTGGGTACACGCGTGAGCTGTCTTGGATGTCAAGATGCTTTTGCACCAGCCTGTACATTTCGTTTCTAGATTGAAGTTTGTTATGTGACCGAAATTTCTGTTCACAGAAAGTATGGAACACCATTAAATATTCTACAACTTTGAAAAAAATACAAGGAGGTTGGAGAATAACTTCATGTCTCGAAAACATGATATGAAATAATTCCGTCTCTGAAGAATCAATCGTCTAGAAGCATTTAATCTCTGCTGAGTGATTCTTGGAAAACGGAATAAGGAAACCAGAAATATTTCGTAATCTTTTATAAACTTTTTTTTTCTGACTGAAACATTTATATATATATATATATAAAACGTTTTTTATAATAAGAACGTGGCACACATTAATACAGACGTTAGACTACGTATGATACAAAAAAATAAAATAATGGTGGGGTGGAAAAGGGGGAATACCCGTTTCACTCCAGTGAAGGGAGAAGGGGTTTTCAAATTCGGATGGTTAAAGCTTGTCCCAATCTTGAAAGTCCAGGAACCCCCCCCCTCTCCCTCCACCCCGAACCCATAAAACAAGTACGTGACTGCCTCGTCAATCGTAGTGGTAGGAGGATTGGGTGGGGGGGAGGGGGCACACGACTGACATATATATATATATATGTTACGGGGGGGGGGGGGGGGTCCCCATAATA
>CABFVZ010003138.1:15245-37842 GCA_902151445.1 Timema monikensis
GCATTTCCATAACGTTCTCTAACAACCGGGGTCGATCTTATAGCTTGGACGACCGTATTTTTTTTTTAGCGAACAAATCCTCCAAGCGCCATTTCTAAATTTCATCTTTACCCGCTTCGGCGGACACATGGTCTAAGGCGCTGCTCTCTTGTGGTAGAATAGACTGCCGACTATGGGGAGATCGAGGTTCGAATCTAGGTCTGGTGTACTTGGGGTTGTTTCACCACTCTCCCCCTACGCAAATAAGGCTGCATTTCCTATTAATTCAACCTTCCTCACCCTTAGCACATTGAGTAATTAGTACATAAGCGTATAACCAGAACGGGTAGTAAGATGCGGTGCTAAAAAGACTGCATATTTAAAAAATATAATAATAATAATATCAGCATCGCGTCTTACTACCCGTTCGGGATATACTCTTAAGTAATAATTACACTAACGGACTAGGAATTGGGATGGTTGAGTATAGAGGAAGTGATCCCGCATTTTAGTGGAGGGAGAGTGGGAAAACCATCTAGGAAAAACCGCCTCCCAGTTTACCCGACCAAAGTTATAATCTCGATCTCTCCGTCCTTGGCAGTCTAACTCAACACGAAACTAGCGCGTCAGATAAACTATGCCACTGAGGTGAATTCCAGGTATACTAAGAAGAAGGTGACCTGGTGGTCTAAGGGGTAAGATGTCAGACTTCTGTGCTGGGGGTCCGGGGTTCAATCCTCGGTCCCGGCACAGATTTATCTGATTGCCAAACCCTTCCTTCACCTCTGACAAGACATCTTGTGAATGTGAGGAATGCCAGGCCTCCACCGTGGTTCGGATTCCACGTTAAACTGTAGGTCCTCCATTTCATATCACAATCACCTTACCATTACACATTAGGGTAAGAGCGTATAACCCGAACGGGTAGTAAGACGCGGTGCTAATAATAATAATAAGAAGAATAAATTGCAAACTAAATTTTTTAAATTTTTTTTTTAACAAAGTCTTACTACTAATCCAAGCTATCCACATATAACCACATATTGATCGAGCAGGGATTTAGGAAGGTATAATTTAAAATAAGTGTACCCGCAGTTGCATGGAGGTAGATCCACCCTCAAAACGCTCGATTGTAATTAACTAACCCAAACCTCTCCAATGTAATTAAAGTAGAAAGGTAGCGTCACTTGGAGTTAATTAGATTAGGTCATTGCTTACGTCACTAAGTACACAAGGGGCGTTTAAGTATTACGTAAGCACATTTTTAGCCATTTTGGATCCCCTTTATCCCCTTTTCTAAGCAAAAATAAGCAAACCCCTTTCATCCGATCATGCTTACGTTATATATGTAGACTTTTTTTGTTTGTTATTTGTTTACAGGAATAATTAGTTTTTTTTATGCAATATATAAATTACTGCTAATTATTAACGTAGAGGTTTAAATTAATGGTGTGAAATATTTACTGTTGTAAACTGAATTTAGATTTATTGTACTAAATAGTTAATATTTTATTAAAAAAAATAATTTCTAAATGGTTTTCCACTCTCCTTCCACGCAAATGCGGGTTCACTTCCTCTAATTCAACCTTCCCAATTCCCAATCCATTAGCGTAATTAAGTACTTAAAGCGTATAACCTGTACGGGTAGTAAGACGCGGTGCTATATAAAAAAAAGGTTATAAGATTATATAAAATAAGTAATTAACTCTTAATTGAGATTATTAAAAAAAGTGCTATTATTGAATACATAAATTATTATATTTATAAAAAACTCTTAAGCTACTTTTATACTAATGACCAAGGTCTTTGAATCCACGTCTTGACACTTTCAATTATTATATGTCGATTTGAGGTGATTGTGTCCCTGCCCATTCTTGCGCCTCTCTTTGTCTTACATAGGTAGCCTCCCCCCCCCATCCCCCTTCAACTAGTTGTCGGTGAAAATAAGCAGTGCTATAGCCCCCTACTTACGTAATACTTGAATGAACCCACATAAATTATATTTTAATACGAAGGCACTTAAACATACATTTATCTTTTTAAATACATAGAGTAATGATGTTAAATTGGAATTTGGTGTGGTTTTTTAAGGTTTATTTATGGTTTAAATTTCCAAAAAGTGACCTGATTTTGAACACCTTATATTTGTCTATTATAGAGCTTTGCGTAAGTAACGCTCTGTCTTGTATAATGAGTGACGTCACACGCTCAGCCAATCAGACGTAGATCTCCATCTGGCGCTTCCTTCTATTCTCTTTACATTGCTGGCTTGTGTACTGAGTGACGTCACACGCTCAGCCAATCAGACGCACATCTCCATCTGGTGCTACCCTCTATTCTCTTCACAATTGCTGGCTTGTGTACTGAGTGACGTCACACGCTCAGCCAATCAAACGAACATTTCCATCTGGCGCTACCCTCTATTCTCTTCACATTGCTGGCTTGTGTACTGAGTGACGTCACACGCTCAGCAAATCAGACGCACATCTCCATCTGGTGCTACCCTCTATTCTTTTCACATTGGACCTCCCCTGTCTCGGATGAAATGGGTGAAATAAGTTTGACGTGTAGTCTGCGTGCCCACCGATGTCGGTTACTTAAAGAGCTAAGCAACATAAACTTTAATACATTGGAACTTTTTTAATTTGAAGTCCTAATGGATATTTAAAAAAATAATTGAAATTAATATTCGATCCGAACAGCCTTAATATTTTGTAATATTAAAATAGTGACAACAGTGAATTAATTTGTTGCCTACATCAATAGAAGTTTGACATAAATTATTTTTTTTATTTTAAAAATATATATATTTTTTTCTCGTGGTCTTCCTGATACCTCTCTATCTCTTCCCTCCAACCCCCTCTTTCTTCCACCAAGTGTTTGTCTACTATCCTGTTTCAACCATCCGACGGATAGTTCATTCTATTCCGGTCTGTCCCAGTTTTCCTCGAATTCAAATTCATCTATATAATACATACATCTATATAATACATACATCTATATAATACATAAATCTAACCGTGGCGCAGCGCATACAAATTACACACCCACACACACAAAAAAAGGAATTGCTCGCACATCGAAATAATGCTTTTCTCTTATTTTATTTTTTTGTATCTTTCTATTTTTTTTTTATTAAAATATTTCCTCCCCTTTACCCCCTCTCTATACCTACCCTTGTTTCATGCTAGGATTACATCCCACAGCCCCCTGAGCCAGATCCGATATCTATACTACATATTTCGAGAAGAGGGATAAAAACGACCCAAGTCCATTTTATCTTTCATTAGAACGTTTGATTCTTGCATCGTCCGACAGCTTAGCTCAGTCGGTAGCCTGGCTGTCTACTCAGATAAGGGGTCCAGGGTTTGATTCCTGGCATGACCGAAACATTTATTATTGGTGGAATGTGAGTTCCCCCCCCCCTCACTTTTCACAGTGATAAATTAACGGTCTGAAGGCTTGATATTGTGTTTGTTCTAGATTTGAGCTAGTTTATAAGTTTTGTGTCAATCCATAAAGTGCACGTTAAATACCTCAAATAAATTGAATTAAATTATACCTGCATCGGTGGTAGAATGGTCTGACGCGTCACACTCGTGTAATACTAGACGACTGGTAACGGAAAGACAAATGTTTGAATTCCGGCCCGGTGAACCGAGGGTGTTTGTTATTTTTTTATAAAAATGGTTTCTCGATCTCTCCTCCCACAAAAATGCGGGCTTATTTCCTTACCCTTACTTTATTTTTATTTCCTTAACCTTAAATCACTTTTAAATGGTTGTGGGGGCGGGAGGGGGAATGGGAAGGGGTGTTAAGCCGAGATATTGCCACATTTTGGTTTTTCAAATTTTAAAAGAAAAAAACCGTTTTGGACAAATAAAATTAAAAATATTCTCTCAGTAGTTATGTTTATTTGAATTTTTCTATACATAGCTATCATAGTTTTCTTTCCCCTTTTTCTTATTGACGTAATAAAGGGAGGTCGTAGGTGAAGGGTGAAAGGTAGTATAAGCATAGACAGAATAGAGAAGTAGTTTCAGAAAACGATAGCCTGACAGCGATTGATACTTTGTCACTGACCGAGACAGCCTCCCCCCATCTACAACCACCCTTTGCTATGTCAATAGAAAGATAGGGGAAAAAACTAAGAAACTTCTTATCTCAAGGTAAAGAGAAAAGCTGCTAGTTCTCAAATATCAAACAATGACTGTATTTGTTAGAGGAAACTACTTATCTCAAGGTAAAGAGGAAAGCTCACTGCTAGTTCTCAAATATCAAACAATGACTGTATTTGTTAGAGGAAACTACTTATCTCAAGGTAAAGAGGAAAGCTCACTGCTAGTTCTCAAATATAAAACAATGACTGTATTTGTTAGAGGAAACTACTTATCTCAAGGTAAAGAGGAAAGATCGCTGTTAGTTCTCAAATATCAAACAATGACTGTATTTGTTAGAGGAAACTACTTATCTCAAGGTAAAGAGGAAAGATCGCTGCTAGTTCTCAAATATCAAACAATGACTGTATTTGTTAGAGGAAACTTCTTATCTCAAGACAAAGAGGAAAGCTCGCTGCTAGCTCTCAAATATCAAAAAATGACTGTATTTGTTAGAGGAAACTTCTTATCTGAAGGTAAAAAGGAAAGCTCGCTGCTAGTTCTCAAATATCAAACAATGACTGTATTTGTTAGAGGAAAACTTCTTATCTCGAGGAAGAGAGGAAAGCTCGATGCTAGCTCTCAAATATCCAACAATGACTGTATTTGTTAGAGGAAACTTCTTATCTCGAGGAGAGGAAAGCTCGCTGCTAGCTCTCAAATATCCAACAATGACTGTATTTGTTAGAGGAAACTTCTTATCTCAAGACAAAGAGGAAAGCTCGCTGTTAGTTCTAAATATCAAACAATGACTGTATTTGTTAAAGGAAACTTCTTATCTCAAGAAAAAGAGGAAAGCTCGCTGCTAGTTCTCAAATATCAAACAATGACTGTATGTGTTAGAGGAAACTTCTTATCTCAAGACAAAGAGGAAAGCTCGCTGCTAGTTCTCAAATATCAAACAATGACTGTATTTGTTAGAGGAAACTTCTTATCTCTAGGTAAAGAGGAAAGCTCACTGCTAGTTCTCAAATATAAAACAATGACTGTATTTGTTAGAGGAAACTTCTTATCTCAAGGCATAGAGGAAAGCTCGCTGCTAGTTCTCAAATATCAAACAATAACTGTATCTATTAGAGGAAACTTCTTGTCTCAAGGTAAGGAGGAAAGCTCGCTGCTAGTTCTCAAATATCAAACAATGACTGTATTTGTTAAAGGGAGGCTAAATTAAAGACTTTTTCTATCGATCTTAATCTCATAGCTCCGTGAATATGATTAAAAAGTTTTTGAAAATAAGTTGAAGTCAAATTTTCACACACTGTATTTACTAATAAAACTCAAAATATAGGGTTGTTAAGGAAAAACAGCCCCGTTGAAATATTTTGGCGTGAATCATATTTAAAAACAACACATCGTAAAATTAAATTATAACGTCAGAACTAAACGTTGTCGTGGCAATTTCTTGCTTACCGAGGTGGCCTCATTAAGATAATTACATTACAGATATTTTTCTATGTGGCTCCCAAAGTATTTTTAAGGTTTGATGTGGCTCTTATAATTCAACGAATTCTACACGTCTGTCCAAGGCCAATCGACAACCGAATCGGGGCTGATATAAAAATCGACCTATGTTTGTGTATAATTATTGACGATCTTTCACTAACGCTAGGCCACATTGCATTATCATGCAGATTCTATCCACTCTTTTGAAAGAAACCTTTATAAATTAATATTTTGTATCACCGAACATTATTATTATTAGCACCGCGTCTTACTACCCGTTCGGGTTATACGCACTTACGCTAATGTGTAATGGTATGGTGATTGCGAGATGAAAATAGGGGACTTACAGTTTAACGTGGGATCCGAACCACGATGGAGGTCTGGCATTCCCCACATTCACAAGTTGTGGTTAATACACGTCTTGTCAGAGGAGAATGATGGGTTTGGTAATCATATAAATCTATGCCGGGACTGAGGATTGAACCCCAGACCCTCAGCACAGAAGTCCGACACCTTACCCCTAGACCGCCAGGTCACCTCACCAAACATTTATACCTGTTCAGTTTATAAGCATAACATATAATAAATGCTTTTCTACTCCCCTAACATGCAAATGCAGGTAGATTACTTCTAAATTTCTTCCCTCCTCATTCCTATCCTTTAGAATAATATTTAATGAAAATATGGATAAATAAATAAATTTAGACGTTATCTACCTGAATTTGCGTGTAAGGATCATGGGAAAATATATAGGACACAGCATCCTCACTAGATCCGACTGAGATTCGAACCCCGATCTTCCAGTCTAACATGAGAGCGACGCCTTAGTCAAGTGGTGTATAACCTTTTCTGTTCATGTAACCATCGTATATAATTTATGTTAAATTTTGTGCCCCCCCAAACTTGTTTTGGTGGCCATAAGGTCCAAGGAGTCAATATCGCAACAGATTAGACTGCTGATGACGGGAAGATTGGGGTTTAAATCTCTCTTGGGTGTACTTAGGGAGGATTTCCTAAATGGTTTTTCATTTTACTTCCATGTACGTTTTATATAAATTCAACCTTTCTCATCTATAACCCATTATCTTGATTAGTAGGTAGATGTGTATGGATCAGGACAAATGGGCAGTATCAGCTGGGCGCCGCCAAACGGGTGTGGCCCACTAGGCATTGGTAAGACTGGGTGCCAAGACAGCTGGGCGCCAGGGCCCATTTAATTAAAAATGTTATACAAAAGGTTAACTTTTGAAATAAACAAACAAAAAGGCAATCATGTGCAACATCATATAAAAATGTTCAAGATGTTTAGGTTAGGTTAGGTTTAAAATAAAATCAAAATTTTATAGTACCAAGTAGTCTAACTTTGTGAATATACACAAATTAAGTTTCCTCTGTTATGATTTTTTTTAAACAACTACAAAAGTGAATATTTAAGTTAAAAACAATTATTAGATTTTTACACTAGTGCCCAGTTGGTGGTGCCCAATTGTCGTAGACTGAGATGTGTAGCCCGACGTGTTCCTGAAAATAAAAGTATCCCAAATGTTTTGGTGTATAATGCAAGAATATCCATATTCTATAATCTACACAAAGAATGTATTACATTCAAAATAATGTATTAAATAGTAGGTTTTAAATGAGATATATTTATCCTATATATTATTTCTGTTGTCCACATACCTTTTTTTAAATATCAACTAACAAAAAGCCTACAGTGTTGAATAAGGTATCAGTGGATAGGTTTTTTTTTTTACCGATTTCTGATATAGTATTTTCAGTTTACGTTATGTACAACCGCCCTTAGTTCCCAAGGAACTAAGGCTGGTGCACAACAACAATAAGCATAATAAAAGGCAAACAACAATTGCAGAGGAGCCGATAGGATAATTACCAAGTAACTAGGCCGTACCCAGGCCCATTCATTTCTGTTTCCTTGAACTCACTCCCCAACAATTCCTGCGATGCGGCTATTACAAGTAACTTGGTTACCAGTGAGAGGGACATAACATGAATATTTGAAGTAAAGAAATATTTCAGAAAATAACAATAATTTATTGATATTAAATAAATGTAGATCAAACATTTAACAGTAATAAATATATATGTAAGTTGCAACAAAAAACAATAGTCGCTGGCAATTTCGATAACCCAAAATCTGTTAGCAAACAATATAATTGAAAAGTAATTTAGATTTACCCCTAACAAGTAATGAATAATATTACCAAATTGGTTAGTTAGTAATATTTCTTTCTTAATGGCAATAACAAAAACTCTCAAGCCAAAACAGGCGATAATTTACTAATACGTTACTAATATCCATATAAAGTGTACAAGCCAGACAGGCTATTAGTTACTGACATACTTGTAAAGTATCTAAGCCAAACAGGCTATAAATTACCAACATTCTTGTAAAGTATCCAAGCCAGGCGGTCTATGAGTTACTAACATGCTTGTAAAGTATCCAAGTCAGACGGGCTATAAGTTACTAACATAATTGTAAAGTATCCAAGCCAGACGGGCTACAAGTTACTAACATACTTGTAAAGTATCCAAGCCAGGCGGGCTATGAGTTACTAACATGCTTGTAAAGTATCCAAGCCAGGCGGGCTATGATTTACTAACATGCTTGTAAAGTATCCAAGCCAGACGGGCTACAAGTTGCTCATAAGTCACTAACATTATTTCTCCAGACTAGATAAAGCATTAAAGCTAGACGGGCTATAAGTCACTAAAAAGTTACTAACATTCATTCTGACCAAAACACTAAAGATTCTCAAGTCAGACTGGCTATACAAACTAACTATTACAAAACTGCGTTTAGTAAAAATTGACATATTTAATACTCAGCGAACCCAGACGGGGCTTCACGCTAAACAAAACTAAATATAAGATAAACATTCTTAACAGGACCAATCCAAAACGGATTAAGGTATTACGTGATATTTCTTTTAGTTGAAAAGGTTTTAAATTTGGATGCCAAATGGAATCTCAATGTATAATTGTTGTAAAGGAATTTTATACCTTCTAAAAGACATCTCCGACACCTATGCGTGTCCGAGGACCAGATCCTAACGTCATTATAATACAAAAATTATCCAAGCTCTGAGAGGGGGAAGAGGGGTAAACAAACAAAGGAACAACGCAGAGAGGGAGGGGAAGATAGACGGTGGTAGAAAGACGTAGGAGCTAGTAGAACATTCCAGAGACCGGATGTTCACACCACGCCACCTTCTTGCGCAAGCGCTCCACTATTTTTCCCAGCATGCTCTACGAAAATTCCAAGTTCGCTCTTGCATGACTTTCACTCGTTTAGTTGATCACTCCAACCCATTGTGGCATGTTGTTATTGTTATTGTGTGGAGAGTATATTGGTGAGACTAAACTGCAAAATGGGGCAACGGTGAGTTTGCTTGTTTTGATTCTCCTAGTGTCCAGTTTTACTATTATTTAATAACAGCTGTAGCTTTATGGTAATAAATGCTACAGTTAAAACACATAGTTTGCTTAAAATTTAAGTTAAAATAAAAATTTAACAATATTTTTGTATAAATTATCGAAAGTAAGCTCACTTTGCTATTTTGTGTATACACATTGCTGAGTATTTAATTTCAACAACAAAACAAAATACTTAACCTTTTTTGGGGGGGTAAGAGGGAGGTTGAATGTGTGATAGTTTCGCACGGGTTTACTTGTATGTATACATCTTTATTAAATTTTACGTATGTCTTTAAGATGTCTTTGCGCACCCCAAGGTATACGCGTGTACCCCGGGTTGAACATTACTGCTTCAAGACTATTCCACCACTGAAGCTGGTATAAATCTTGTTCAATTAAACCCTTTTACAATAATTTCAATTACGGCTCCTACCGTGATTTGTGACGTCTCCGCGATATGTTTGTGGGAGGCAGGGTAAGTGGGGAAGGGGGTATATAACATACATACATGCATACATATACATACATACATACATAATTACACACACATACATAATCAAGCCATTCCCCGACGCGTTAGACAAGAAACTGTGCATATAGCTAAAAAAACCTCTATATTTAATCCATCCTCACTAACTTTCTCCACACTGCTCTATACTTGCATAATTCCTTCTCTTCAACAACATCAATACACCGAGTCATATATGCTCTTTTATTCTTAAAACTCTTAATATTTCTCTTTTTCATACATCCGTCTACAACATTTAGCCACGTCATACAGAGTTTACCCCCTTCCTTTTGATCCACACACTCTATCTTCATATATTGGTTTCGTCACTCGATCCACTCTCATCCTCTCAACACGCCCACACCAACGTGACACGCTTCAGGGGGTTACATTGGCAGTCGTTAATAGAAGGGACGATGTATGATTTAGAGAGCCTGAAGAAAGGGAATAGATTGGACAGTTAATGCGTCCTTTGTGAAATCTAAAACAAGGAGTGCATATCTGTCGAGGCTTATCAGCGTTTAACGCGTAAAGTGCATCACGTTTTAGGAAGAGTAATTAAAGTCATGATGGTTACAGTAGTTTCCCCGTTCACAATCATAATTGGTTTCGTGGACGATTATTTATAGTCGCCGTTTGTGATTCTATTTGGTGACACGTCGTTCGGCCTCTGTAAACTTTTGACAACCGATTATGGTTAAGGTTTGATCTCATGGTACAGTGCACCTGATTGTGACCAAAGTGAGGCTATAATTTATTCCATGCCAACAGGTTTAACTTTTTTCTTTTCTTTTTTTTTACCTGCACAGGTGGCCGCACAATCCAAGGCGTGATTCTCGTGATTGACAAGCCTGCAGCGTTGTAGATAAATAAATATATATATATATTTTTGCTCCGCGTCTTACTACCCGTTTGGGTGATCTATTTATGGAATAACTACGCTAATAGTTTTTAGAGATGAGAAAGGCTATATTTTATAGGACGTGTGCCCGCATTTTCCTATAGGAAAAATGGAAAACCATTCTGGAAAAAAACCACCTCAAGTGCACCCGACCAAGATTCGAACCTTTATCACCCTGTCATCAGTAGTATAATCTACTGCGAGAGTAGCGCGTTAGATCACGTGGTCACCGAAGAGGTTCTGTAGATATTGATCTCAAGAGTGTTCAGGTAGATGGCACTTAGCCTTCTGTTGATGTCACTGCCGTAGATTTTGTCAAGGGGACTTGAGTGAAGAGATCAGTCAATGTTTCGGAGACAGTTAAAACTCTTGGGGCCCGACACTTTTTGAATCTGCCGCAATTAGTTTGAGGAGTGGCCACCAGGACAGTGCTATCAGCAGAACAAAGGCACCAAAGCTGTTTACATCTTCAGCAGAATGTTTTGGTTAGATATCTTTATTTTAGGTTGTATCCTGGCTGGTTTTTTTTTTTGGCCCAGAGACCAGGAGCTGTGAAAGCTTGGTGTTTATTTGTCCTGTTTAAAACTTTGACCCACCTTTTTTCACATAGTAATAAGTATTATATATATATATAAGACGAGCCTAGTGGATAAGCAAAAGAGGTAGAGGTTTCTTCTCATGCCATCAACCTGAAGGTTTTCCGATGTGATTTCTATCCATCCAGCGCTAATCATGAACTTAATCCTTTAGTTGGCTAGTGCTGCCTGCACCATCTGGTATTAATTACATGTACAAGAGGAGTTAAGGAAGTGTGTTGGATTCCCGTTGCCTTCCACACAGAATTTATATTAGCGATCGCAAAAGGGCCTATCAATTTTGCCACAATCGTCAGGGGACTAATAATTTTACTTCCAGAGGGTTCTAAAAAGTGGAATTTTTTTGGTTCGGTACTTTTAAGGTTCCATATGGGCCCCAGAATAAAGAGTTTCAACTGTATGGGCTAGTGGCTCCGGTTTGGGGTTGTAAGCTCGTGTGTTTGAGTCAAGCTTGCCCTCATGGTGACTGCCCTGAACCGAACAGGACGAGAGGTTTCTCCTCTTTGCCGGGGTGAGGGGGGATGTTCCTCGTCCGAAAGTCCTTGTAGAGTGCCTCCTCATGGTGGCCCCCCGGACAACGCGTGGAAGTTTTAACCCAAAGGGTGGCTAAATCCCTGACAAGGTTTCTGAGTGGTTTGTACACCCAATATCATTGCTGAGGGAAATGCAGCTCTTATGGAGAAAAGCTTTATATTAGCTCTCTCAGTTAACTGTTGCCAAATCTCCTCGCTCTCAGTTATGTCTGAAGGTGATGTGCTGGGGTAAGAAGGAGCTACTGGCAACCTTGACTAACCAGTGTTGCGAAAATTGTCTTATATTTGAGGAGAGATTTACCACGCGAAAACGAGAAAATGACGACGCTGTTTCCCAATATTAACTGCACAGTTCCCTCAACGTTGATAAACAAGTGTAGCTGTGGTACCTTCCGGGAAAACTGTCGGGCCATCTCCACAAAGTTCCCTCTGGGATACTCAGGAGTGGATCTTTATACCTCCTCCTAGGGGATAAACGCCCCTACGTGTGAGAGTACAGCACTCACGGAAGGAGAAGACAATTTCTCCCGTCGATGGAAGTCTGGCCAAGGTGGAGGAGGAGGTTCCCAGTTGCTCACTGGTTGCAGGGTCGATGCACAGGCACGAGGTTAACAGTCTCTAAACTGCCCGCTGCGCATGTTACGTGCAGGGCTACGCTCAAAGGCAGGATACATGATGAGTTATAGAAGGTATTTGTTCCTCAGACAAGTGTATGGCGAACTCTGTTAGGACAGTTTGAGTTTCCACCTTTAAAAGACTCTTGGGCTTATGTAAGGTGCCAGTGTAGAGTCCTTAATGTATGACCTAGTGGTGCAGTGGGAAAAGGGAAATGTAAAACAGTGGATAACGGAATTTGGCGCTTTTATTGTGCATGCGTTTATTTTTCCTTTTGAAGGGGAACTATTTTGGTTTCATCAATGTCACTTGTAACAGTTCGTCTAACCAAGCATCGCTGTATATGCGAGTTATTTTGTGGTAATTTAAATATTAAATTATGTTGGAATCCCTTAAAAGAGTGTTGTGTTTGCAAGTTTATTTGGTATTTACCATCTCTACCCCCAGCGTAACAAGTCCGAGTGTTCATAGACTGTTGTCCGGAATTATAACAGGTCTAGTCCCATGCTGTGCGCGGCGGAAGGGTCTGTGAGAGAGCAAATCAATACGTCTCGTTACATTACTGCTATACGAGGATATTAGGGCGCTACAAACTTTTTTATTTTATTCCTATTAATATGAGGTATTTTACGATTACTATTTGAACCGACTGATTATATCAGAACACGAGAATTTCTATAAGAGAGAAAGAATAAGGAAAACTATTATTGTAAAAAAGTTGTTTTTTTGTGCAAAAGTTCAACATTGAATTAATAAAAATGAACAAGTGGTCCGGTGCACTACACATAATTTCTCTCTCTTTTATCTTAAAATATAAAAATTCCTAAGATTTGTGAAACGAAATAATAGGCCTATATATTGTTGTAGAAACATTACATCAAAGATCATAAATGAAATAATATACACTGTTACTTACTCTATGGTATTAGGAACTAGGAACACTGTTACAGGAAAATTGAGAAAAGAGAAACATATTCGTCCACCAAAGATCATAAGAATCAAATTAATTTTCAAATACCTGTAATAAAAAGTCTAATTATACATTTGCTAATAGCTCATAAATTATTTGTTTTACAAAAATTTATTTCAAATAAAAGATTTTTATCTTTAATAGAACTACAACTTTACAAATATAAGTTATTTCGGATCTCAAATGGTTGCATAGAAATGATCAAAATTTGAAAATTTCCCTTATGTAAAGTAGCCTCAAATTCATCTTCATGAGAAAATAAGAGAGGACATCTTGTTTATAATGTTAGACAATGTCTAGATATAAAATCTAATCAAATATTTCTAGCGAATTTCAAGTAAATTGATTTTTTCTATTTTAGGATTTGATATCCCAATACACCTCGGAGGGAAATTATGAAAACCCCAGATATCAAGTTTTAGTTCGATCGGTAAAATAGTTTCGGTTTTAGCTCGAGTTATATAACGACAAACTTCTTTGCAAAAACAAATTTTGTTTTGTTTCAGGGGGTCATGAAATGTCGACATTTATCAAAATCTTGAGCTCGATTTTTTTTTTTTGGCCGATCACAACCCTTCTCTCTCAAACGGGGTTGGGAGAAATTAAAAAAGTGGTAGTTTACAGATTAATGATTCTTAGTAGTAATTCCCTTTCTCCTTGTTTTGCGATGTTGCATGGACAGCCATTTTCCGACAACTAGTTTCGACCTAATACTTCTTCGTACTCGGGTCATAGCTATGAGGAAAAAATGTTGTTCCTCACTACATACTACTTTTTATAATCTTATATCTTTTAATAAAACATTGAATGTTTCATAAACAATAATTGAATATAATATGGTAAACATAACTATTAGGCATCAAATTATTAATGAAAAGAGTTTAAAATTAAAAGTTATATTTTAAATATAATATATATTGTCACCACACCCTCTCTATGGCTTGTGAACGTGAGGCTTAAAATATGTCAGGATTTGCTATGAATGAGAATAAGAGGGAGGTGATGGGGTATATTTGTGTGGGTTCGTGATTGATGTTAAATTTGGGTTTTAAATAGGTTCATTGGTATTATAATGTCTATTACAAATGTGCTGTTGGTAGATATATTAGAAGAAATAACTTAGAGAAAACTCGTAATTTTGTGGCAAAAGGAGGTGTTGATAGGAATTCCCCATAGCCTGTTTGAATCCTAGGTGATCTTTACATGGTTTACAACCCCGATATCCTGGGTTCGAGCAGCAGCCCTCAAGATAAGTACTGATGAACCGGCGTCCTAGTCCGTATAATCCAGAATCGGGAAGAGTGACCTCTAGACTGCGATGTTGTTTAGTCAGCCGGGAATGCTGGTTTTCCTACATTTTACAACATTTTTATGGTCAGATCTTCTAGTTTATTCGTTTATAGAATAATAAAAACAACCCGCAACGCTCGTTTTGTCATTCGCAATTCATAACATACAATATTACACAAACTCTACTTTTAATTTAGGCCGTGTGGTTACAATATAAAGAGTAAACTCAATATATTTATCGTAGATTTATTTACGATCTGTAATTTTTTCGCCAAAAGCAAATAAACTGTTGCAACATTAACAATACCTAGAGAGAAATATGTTTCTAAACTTTTTGCTTAACAAATTTTGTCGTGTGTAAATGACGTAGGTGATACTCCTCATCAAAGTTCAAAATTATGGTCAAAGTTGATGTATACAAAATAAATTAACTATAGCAATTAAAAATATGTAATTTTGTTTGCTTTGTTGCTGTTTATTCTTTGTATCTACATCTTTGCCTCTGGTATTTAAATAATTTTCTAATATATTAAAATTTTTATTAAACCCCATACAATCGTTAAGAGTTGATGCAAGAGGTAATTTTAAAGTTATCTTGATGGTATGGTAGAGGGGAGGGAACGGGGTAAAATATTTTGTTTTAATTTAAACAATGAAATCTCAATATCTATGGAAAATTTATAGCCTTTGTCGAGTAAACCCTATAAATTAGAATTAGTTCTCATTCTATATAAAACATTCCCCAATATAAAGTTTTGAATAAATTTTAGTGCGATAATCTACAGTAATCTTTTCAACATTCCATAAGCCTTATTTATTTTGACCCAAAATATTTTATTTGTTTATATTAAGGTGAGAGTCTAGGGAACGTGAGATAAGAGAAGTATTTTTTTACAGTTTTTATATCAAAACATTTTTTTGGTCAAAATAAATCAAATATTTCTCCAGTAGAAACCTAGAGTGTGATTTACTTCATGTGGTGATATCAACAGTTGTTGAATATCTGTCAAGGATGTCCTGGAATTTAATGACAACCTTTTCTCTTAATTTAAAAAGTATTTCATCTAATGACAGATATTAAACAACTGTTGATATTACCAGGTGAACAAAATTAAACACTTTGTTTATACTGGAGCAATATTTGATCAATTCTTTTTACCAAAAATAAGAAAGTTTTGCCACAAAAACTACAAAAAAAAAACCCCCGATCATTTCTCGCGTCCATTAGACTCCCATCTTAAGACCTATTCAGAGAGGCAAGCAATCTCATCCACAGACGCGGACGAATAACTATCACAAAGTAAATCCTCGAAACAAGTTTTCCAAGTCGAGGCGAGAATACAAACTCAACTCTTGATTCTATCGTATTTCGCTCAGTCATTACTCGCGAATCAACACGAGACGTAACCCCCCATCTCTCCCCCCTCACCCTTAAAACCCCCTTTAACTAAAACCAACCAAACGCGGAGTGGAGGGTTTATTGATTCAAACTTCGGCCACCTGGTTCGCCTTTTCATTCATCTACCCCCCTTTCCCCTTGCATCCATCATGGCTGGTGCGCTACATACCAGTCAATGGAAATCAATTTGCGACACTCATTGTTCTGTATGTTCGTTTTACTTAGAGCAAAGCAATTTACTTCGGCTAAATTTGTGTTCAACGTTAATGTTTCCTCTCTTTCTCTCTCTCTCTCTCTCTCTTTAACCTTCTCCATGAGGATGACGCAAAGTCGACTAAGAGAAGGGAACAGACGGATTAAATTCAGCTACAAATGGGATGAATGAATGCTCTAAGTGGTTTTACTTAACACAGATTTGATCTTTGAATAATTTGTACTATAACTTCTCTGGTGGCCGCATAGTCTAAGGCATCACTCGCACAATAGATTAGATTGCCGATGACTGGGAGGTTGGGTGGTCGATTCCAAGGAAATATCAGATATAAAGGAAATGGGGATAATTGATTTTAATGCGATTTACGACATTGGTTTAACCCATACCCTCTCCAAGCTAATGCGGATGCATTTATCATAATTAAGTTTAAGTCGTTAGTAAACTTTTTTTGTTGAAATTGCTAAAAATAGCTTTCAACTAAATATAAATACAGTTGGAAAATGCCACTTTGACGATATAATCGAACATGGTACCTTTTGTCGGAACGTGACAACGCTCTACCACTGAGCTATCGACGAACTATCCCGTTAACATGGTCATGGTCATTCTTTACATGTGGTTTTAGACAGTCTGTGATGGAAGTGTGTAACCGGGTTATATTTCCGTAATTTCTAGTGGATAAACATATATTTTAGATCATTCTCCCGATGTATGTTTTCAAATTATAACGCTGTGTCGTGGTACAATCCAATACATCGATACACACGCTTTACATTAACGAATTATTTCAAATCTCCTCACAACGGACAACGAAGCTGTCTGCTTGCTTCTAGCTCTACAGCGCATGCGCACTGATTTGAGATGGTTGGTTCTGAGAATTTGATTGGTTCTCCTGCGCCTGACATCTCGAGCAGAGCGGACAAAGTAGAGAATAATTGAACTTCAGCGGAACAACTCGCACCGATGGGGCGAAAATCTTGTGGTTGGCTTAGATTATTATTATTATTATTATTATTATTATTATTATTATTATTAGCACCGCGTCTTACTACCCGTTCGGGTTATACGCACTTACGCTAATGTGTAATGGTAGGTTGATTGTGATATGAAATGAAGGACCTAGAGTTTAACGTGGAATCCGAACCACGGTGGTGGCCTGGCATTCCCCACATTCACAAGATGTCTTGTCAGAGGTGAAGGAAGGGTTTGGTAATCAGATAAATCTGTGCCGGGACCGAGGATTGAACCCCGGCCGTCAGCACAGAAGTCTGACACCTTACCCCTAGACCACCAGGTCACCCGGTTGGCTTAGAGCTCGTCACGTGATCCTTGATTTTCGGCGAACGTGTTAATCCAGAGTAAGGTGTCACTCTGGCAGTAAACTGGACTGCCGATGACCGCAAGACCGGGGTTTGAAACCCAGTCAGGTGTACTTATGCTTCTTTTTTTACTCCTATATAATTTTCCACGTTACCTTAGAGATGGGAACGAAGCTCGACATATAGATTACATATAGTGATATATTTATTATCAAATAACGCTTTAAAGCTTGTAAATTAGAATAAATTGAATTAATTTTTCTCTATTTTTTTAATAAAAAGTCGATTTTTTCCTTATTTTTACTAAATATGTTTGTTATTTTCAACAGCTAAATAAAACATTAAAAAGTGAAAAGTGGACACACGGCTTAAGGCGCTACTATCGCAGTAGAATAGACTACCGATGACGGGGAAATCAAGGTTCGAATATCGGCTGGGTATACTAAGGTTTGTTTTTTTCCAAAATGGTTTTCCACATTCTCATTCTCTCTATCTATATCTCTCTCCACACAAATGCAGGTACACGACCTCTAAATATAGCCTTCCTAATTCATAAAACCATTAGTGTAATTAATATACAATTGTATAATCCAGATGGGCAGTAGGATGAGGTATTAAAAAAAGGCCTTATAGAACGACAACAATTTTAAAAGCGCCGTCCCATTTCGCCCTTAACAACTCATTTCAATATATCAGGAACAACCAAAGTATTTATATAATTTATTAATATATCGTTGCTTTCGATATATACCCTGCGATATATCAAATTATAAATATATTGATACTTAAGGGCAGCGGCGGATCCAGAGGGAGGTGATGGGGATGATTGCCACCCACTCCTGAATATAAAACAATCAAAAATATTGAAACCAATACCTTAATGTTGTAAATAATGACCTAACACCTCCCTCATCCCATCTCCTAAATGACCTAACACCTACCTTACCCTATCTCCTAAATGACCTAACACCTCCCTTACCCTATCTCCTAAATGACCTAACACCTCCCTTACCCCATCACCTAAATGACCTCACACCTCCCTCACCCTATCTCCTAAATGACCTAACACCTCTCTCCCCCATCTCCTAAATGACCCAACACCTCCCTCATCCCATCTCCTAAATGACCTAACACCTACCTTACCCTATCTCCTAAATGACCTAACACCTCCCTTACCCCATCACCTAAATGACCTAACACCTACCTTACCCTATCTTCTAAATGACCTAACACCTCCCTTACCCTATCTCCTAAATGACCTAACACCTCCCTTACCCCATCTCCTAAATGACCTAACACCTACCTTACCCTATCTCCTAAATGACCTAATACCTCCCTTACCCCATCACCTAAATGACCTCACACCTCCCTCACCCTATCTCCTAAATGACCTAACACCTCTCTCCCCCCATCTCCTAAATGACCTCACACCTCTCTCCCCCCATCTCCTAAATGACCTCACACCTCCCTCACCCTATCTCCTAAATGACCTAACACCTCCCTTACCCCATCACCTAAATGACCTAACACCTCCCTTACCCCATCACCTAAATGACCTAACACCTCCCTTACCCCATCACCTAAATGTCCTAACATCTCCCTTACCCCATCACCTACATGAAATAATCAATAACTCTTTCAACTTAGTTCTAATGTGCAGAAAAGCAAAATTGTCCAGTACGGTAATTATATTAATAAAGTTACTATTATAGTTATTTGTATTAAAATACATGATTTTTTCTATTTATACTAAAATATTTTAAGGTCATATACATACGGTAGCTATTACTTTTAATTTTTTTACAAATTTGATAATCAAAATTGTGTTTTTCAAGTCCTCTTTTACTATTATAGTTATTGATTAAAATTATGTTTATAAACTAACAACAATATTATTATTAAAATTTGTATTAATAAAAATCGTGATTAATTAAAAAAATAATAAATATATACTTGAAGGAGCCTTATGAAAACCAATCGCCCTCTCTTGATAACAGAGCCTAGATCCGCCCTTGAATAAGGGAAAATTGCCATCTTTACTTTTACCTCCACGCAAATGAGGGGTACACTTCCACCTTAACTCAACCTTTTCCCATCCCTAATGCACTAGCGTTATATGTACATAATCCTTTAATCCAAATGGGTAGTAAGATGTGGGGACAAAAAGTATATGGTAAAAAATTATCAGAAGTGGTTGGATCCGGAACAATAGATAATTCCAAACCGAGAAGTTTATGTGAGAATTTTAAGGAACGTGATTAAAGGACGATGTTTTTACAGTTTTTATAACAACACTTTTTAAATAAATCATATATATCTCCAGTAAAGATATATATATACAGTAGCCCCATGGCTTCTTTGG
Organism: Timema monikensis; assembly: GCA_902151445.1. Lineage (NCBI taxonomy): Eukaryota > Metazoa > Arthropoda > Insecta > Phasmatodea > Timematidae > Timema > Timema monikensis. Next base: position 34,967 of record CABFVZ010003138.1, read on the forward strand.
TGCTGACTGACAGCTTACAGCTAAAAGCTTTGAAAAGTTATCAGACCAAATTATGTATCCCAAGGCCAACCATAAGATCTGCAAAAACATGTGTTTAGCAGCTGTCATTTCTGACAGTCAAAATTTAGGTATATACCTAAATGTTGACTGTCAGAAGTCACCTGTGAGCTGTCAGTCAGCACTAAAGAAGCCATGGGGCTACTGTAGTTTAAATTTCTTCACATGGGGAATATCAACAGTTTTTTAATATCTTTCATGAGCATAGCGGCATTAGATGAGAAACTTTTTAAATAAAGAGTAAAAGTTATCTTTAAATTCCAGGATATTTTTGACGGATATTCAAAAACTGTTGATATCGCCAGGTAGAGAAAATTAAATTCTATGCTTCTACTGGAGAAATATTTGAATTATTTTGACAAATTTTTTTTAATATATAAACTCTACAAAAATGCTCCTCTCAAATTGCGTTTTCTATACTCCCCTCTTAATACAGCGCTATACATCGTTGTGTCTTGAATCTTCTGATAATGGATAATGAAAACCTTTCTATCCCTCCCCCAACCGCAAATCTCTCTTTTGTATTTCCCAATAAACCGGGTGTGTGTTCCGCGGTCCATCCTGCACACCCGACAAGGTGAGGGTAATCTCGTTAACTGAGGCGCACGTTCGCAATTACCTTGTAAGGTACGGAGATTCTTGCTCTTAATACTGCTGCTGCTAGCGGGGAGATGGGGAACTAGCTCCACTTTTAACTAACGAGCTCTAAGCTCCTGACAAGGCATAGAGAAGTTGCAATGGGAGTCAAATAGGAATATAGAGACTGGAGAGGAACTCTGAATATTAAATTGAGGTGTGAAGTTATTAGTTTTTATAGTGGTTTTGATATAAAAGTAAATAATTAGATATATAGTTCTTAGCTTCCTCAAACAAATAGGTTCATTTTTTGAAAAAATCTTAACGTAACATATTTTAAGTAATTAAGAAAATTTTTGGTGGTTTTGAAAATTTACAGTTGCAATTTTTTTCAGAAATAACCCAGCTTTGGATATTTCCCTTCAAGCAGGCGGTGTCCTTATGGTTGTTAACAAATCGTTTATACTAAACAATCGTAACATACTTTCTCAAATTTATATTAAAGTTTGGTATCAAATTTTCAAAATTTTTTGGTCAACTAACTACCATCTTATATCTTTCTTCAGTAAAACCGACACAATAATTTGATAACCAAATGAAACACTCTTCAGATATAAATTTTAATCAAAATTGTTAAAGGCGTTTAAAAAATTTAAACTAGCATAATACTAATTATTAAATTACAATTAAAATGATATTTTTTATAAATATAAACGAACCTATATTTTTATATTATCATGTAAAATACCACCCAATTACCCATTTTGCATTACATTTTTAAAGCCATTTTCAGAATACTCATTAAACTACCCATTGATATTATTTCCCCCCATTTAACAAGTATACATAATTATTAGTAGTATAATTAGCTCCCAAGTTTTGTTTTTCACCTCACCTCGCTCAATATACGTTCGGGTGAAACGCATTCCAGGATATTTATTCTAACCGAAATCGTTAGATCCATTTTATAAAAATTTAGAATTTCCAAAAACTAAGTAATTTGTTAACTACCCTTAATTTAGAAATTAGATTCAATTTCAGGGTATGACTATAAACATCTAAATCTAAGGTTTGAGAGAAATCCATTAAACCATTTAGAATGTAGCGGGGACACAAAAAAATAATAATCAAAATTCATCCTATTCTCAAGGTCAAACTTTTCCCCGTTATTATTATTACAAATTCAATCTGAAGATTATTATTATTATTACTATATGTTTTATCTCATGGCATGTCCATTCCTTTTGTCAGTGAACTTAGACTGCTGATGCACCCTGTCCTCTGCCTCCTCCTTCAGCGCCCAGAATGTTCTTCTTTCCTTCAGGTCGTCCACCATTTAAATCCTCCTCCTTTCTAAGCTCCTTTTCCCTCTCAATCTTTCCTTCTATGAAATCGTACAGAAGAAATTTCCTTCCAAGGATGAGTCCGATCCAGTTTGCTTTGGAGCGAAGAATCACATCCAAAATGGTTCTCTTCTCGTCCACTCTTCTTAGGACTAGTTCATTTGTCTCCCTGTCTTTCCACCTGATCTAAAGTTTTCTTCAGCACCAAATTTCAAAGCTCTCCAAGTATTTATTTTACATCTTCCTGAGAGTCCAAGTTTCTGCTCCATACAGCGCGATTTTCCAAATGTAGAATTTCATCAGTTTATTCCTCAGTTCCAAACTCAACGTCTTGGCTAGCAGTTACACGCATTTTCCAGGACATTGACTTTTATGTGTCAAACTTCATAAATATCCATGCAAATAATTTTTTATTAAATTAATTTAAATATGAAAGAAACCTCCTTTAACCATAATATAAGGTTCATTAGAATGGTCCTATACTTGTCTAACAGATGGCAGCACTAACTCAATTTAAATATGACAGAGACCTCTTTTAACCATGATCTAAATACATTAGAAAGGTATCATGATTGTCTAACAGATGGCAGCACTAACTCTGACAAATACCTCTTTTAACCATAATATAAAGGGTATTAGAAAGGTCTCATGATTGTCCAAGAGGTGGCAACACTAACTATATTTGAGCTAATATTAGACTTTCCTTTTTCTTTTGTATCTTTCATATACAAATAATTAAGACGTGTTTGTTTGAATCCATACACACGTACTGGACTGTTATTCGTTATTTACACAGTAATAATTACAACCCACTCCTAACATAGACCAATCTCGCCAACACACACAGACAAAGAAAATAGGAAAACAAACCAAAGTAAACTAAAAAAAAAAAAAAAAAAA
>CABFVZ010003138.1:40672-61451 GCA_902151445.1 Timema monikensis
GGGTGGGGGGGGGGGGGGGGGGGGGGGGGGGGGGGGGGGGGGGGGGGGGGGGGGGTGTAGTTCTCCAACAATGGATGTCGCTGAAGCAATTGTGCGCTGGAAAGATGCTGGGGTAGTTCCACCCCGCAATCTTCTTTCTCCCGGTCAATTTTCTGTTCGGTCACGTGACCCTCAAAGAAAGAATGTGTAGGGGATGACGGGAAATGAGAATAGGGTTGTTCACGAATTGTAAAATGAAGAGTTGATGTCCCAAGATTCTGGTCCTCCAGTTATATAGAGTTCATTGCACGTTTATACATATTAAGTACAATAATTATATATAGACATAAAAGTTGATAGTAATCTGGGATAAAATAGGCAGAATAATGAAATTGAGTGGATCTTAAGGGTGAAAAAAAAAATAATAAAATTTTTTGTATTGATAAAAATTTTATAATCGACATCAAAACCTGATCAGTGACACAATATCATCGACAGATTATTAAAATTAACAACATAACATGATCAGCAAATTCAATATAATCGACCACACAATTGGTCAACAACATAATATCACAGACAAATAAATATAGTCGACAACAAAATATTATTATTGGAAACACAAAATCATATATATATATCAATGTAATCGAAAATTCAATCTGATCGGCAATTTAATGTATCATTAATTGACAACATAATATTATCAGACACACTATCTGATCATAAACACAATATAATCGACAAATTAATATAATTGATAGCACAATATCATCGAAAAATTCAATATAATTGATAACACAATATCATCGAAAAATTCAATATAATTGATAACACAATATCATCGAAAAATTCAATAATAATAATAATGTAATCGACAAATAACTATAAATTAATTGACAATATATTATAATCGATATTACAAAATTATCGACATTAAAATATGATCAATAAAAAATATATATAATCGACCATTCAATTTAATCGGCTTCACAATACAATCTACTACATTATAAAATAGATAACACAGTACAACCGACAGCACGATATATAATCAGAAATATAATAAGATAATATGTGATTGACTACATGTATTCAGAATATAGCTTACCTACTTGAAAATATTGTTTAATCTAATAATCTATTTCACACAAAAACTTTAAAACATGAATAATTTAATGTCTTCTTGTAGATTTATTTTTATATAGTTGATTAAGTTAAAATACTGTTTAAAAAAACACTGAAACATAACGTTGTTTGTGTTTTTATTTATTGTAGAAAATATTCGCCTAAAATCACATAAAAATAAGTTATCCAAAAATTCCTTATTATAATGATTTGTATACTTTATAAATACATCGAAACCCTAATAAATTGAGAAGAAAAAACGGTGTCAACTAACTGGGGCCTGCCGTAACCCTAATATAAACTAAGATGACATTTATTTATTTTTCCTTCATCCTGTGGGTTATACACACATTTTATTTAAGATAAAGGAGAATGGATGTGGAAGGTATAAATTAAATAAAATGTACCTGCATTTTCGTGGGAACAGAGTGATAAACCATTTAGAAAAAAAAACACCCCGGTGTGAATAACGTTCCCCCCTCTCTCTCATCCAGAAAACAAGACTTGGTGAACTTTAATCTAGTATTTATGTCCAACGTTGAAGGGGAAAAAAATATATTTGAATTCAAATTTTTCCAAACATTAAGCTAGAAAGAAAGAAAAAAATACTATCAAGTCTTAAACTATTATAATATTATCTTTGATTTACTGTTATATCATTTCATGTTTGTGGTCCTCCATTGGCATTTAGTGGTCGGCCATGGCCGGCTATTTTCGTGGACAATGACGTTTCTAATCATACGTCATAAACTTGAGCTCATCTAAAACTTCAGGACGACCTTTTTATACAACCATTTTAATGGTTAAGTCTATTCGCTAGTAGAGTAGTGGTAACTGAAAGCTCGCAGAATAATTTTTTTACAAACATTAGTTGAACGTTACCAATGTGAAAATTATTATTTTGTTGGTAATAATATATTATCAATCAAAATAGTTTTTTTATTTTTTATTATTTAGCACCGCGTCTTACTACCCGTAGGGTGCACTGAGGGTGGATTTTCCTAAAGAGTTTTCCACTCCCCCTCCACGCAAATGTTGGTGCATTTCCACTAAATTAAGCCTTCCTAATCCCTAACCCATTAGTGTAATTAGTACATAGGCGTATAACCCGAACGGGTAGTAAGACGCGGTACTGAAAAATAAAGTAATAATCACACTTGTTTCTTGTTATAACGTGCCACTAAAATTAATAAATGTTTTTAATTACTTTCAAAATAAAAAGGTTTTTACTGTGTAGATATATGCGCATTAACACAACCGAACACGGTTTGTAATAAGTCATCAATCGTCCTTGCTTATACTGGTTAGCCATCTTATTTTATGAAAAGAAGGCAGCCTTTTACAAGCTTTCGTTTGTAAAGCAATTTTCACTAAACTGTTTTTTCATTATTTTGTGTTTTAATAATCTAAAAACGGTTAAAAGAAATAATTTAAACTAAACCGATTGTTGTTAGTTTTAACTGTCAAAAGTCACAGATGCTTGAGATATGGTCTCGCAAATAATATGGTTTGTCGAATGAACACATGAGAATAAATCTGGTAACTTTCTATACCTGTCATTAACCCCCTAATTCTATTGTGGATGGACTGTATGAATCGGTGTTCTAATTTCCCCTCATTAAACATATCCCCCTCTTTTTTTTAGAACACTCACCCCCCTTTTAAACCCAAATCTCTCACCACCTCCAAAATTGAATCCTAGATACGTACCTGTCCCATCTTTACTAGTAACATTACTCTTGAATAATTTCTCTTCTCTTACTTTTTCTTACGTCATTCAGCATCGCCCTATTTATCCCCCCCCCAACCAACCCCATACAGCCCCCCTCCCCCTCAAAACAGTCCCAAGAATCTCACTAGTTAACGTCAAACCGCTACACTCTTCAAGCGGAGGAGGAAGAAAATGAAGAGGAGGAAGAAGAAAAACAAAGACATGTTCTTAGAGTGTTGTGTAAAATTGTTTCCAAGAGAAAATGGCGACGATTAGTCAAAAGGAAACTCCGGAAGTCTTAACGAAAGTTTTCTATGAAACCTTTGTTACTCTAGTTCTTCCTTTTATATATTTATATCTTTCTTTCTCTCTCTCTATTTCCTGTTTTAGTGATGGCAATTTTGAGAAGAAAGAAGAATTAAAGTAATAAATTAAGATTTTTCTTTTGAACAAGCTATCCAACGGAATTAAACAAAATGATTGCTTCGACTTTTAAAGCAACTTGTTTAAATGGAGCATGTAGACTAAAGGTAGGCCCACATTATGTATGACGTATCGCAATAGCTCGGAAAATATTCCCGGTTCGAGCTTCTTTATTTTTTTTAAATTTTCAAACAAAATTATGTAGGTTATAACGTGTAGATTCGCACGAACATGTCCTAAATTGTTGATTTTTTTTTTTTACTTTCTCTCAACATCTCGGAGAGAAAGTATTGTGATCGTCAAAAATTTTAAACTGGAGATTTTGATAAATGTCGACGTTTCATTACCCCCTGAAACAAACAAAAATGTGATTTTCGTAATGCCGTCTGTCTGTACCTCTGACTAGAGCAAACTATTTTACAAGTTGGGCTAAAACTTAGTATCTGGGCTTAACATAGGGTCCCCCAGAGGGGTTCTTGGTAATTGATGCCCAACCATAAATTTTAGGGTAGTTTACTGAAGGGCAACAAGAGAAAAAATTGACTTTGTAGAAATTCACTTTAACGATTTTGGTTAAATTTTTATATCTAGACATTGTGTATAAAGATGGAAATACATTTTCTCATAAAAATGATTATTGTACTTAACATGAGAGAAATTTTCCAATTTTCATAATTTTTCCGTAAATATTTCAGATATGAAATATCTTTTTAATGTTAAGTTTTATTACTATTAAAAATATAAATATTTTATTTGAAATAAATATTTTATAAAACCAATAGTTTCTGAGCTATAATCAAATATACATACTATACTTTTTAATTCAGGTATTTGAAAATGAATTTGGTTCTTATGCCCTTTGGTGGTTTTTCTCAATTTTTCTGTAACAGTGTTACTAGTTCCTAACTCAATAGAGAAAGTAACAATGAATATTATTTCATTCCTGATCTTTGGTGTAATATTTCTACAACAATGTATATACCTATTATTTCGTTTCACAAATCTTACAAGTTTTTATTAAATGTGTATTTTAAGATAAAAGCGAGAGAAAGTTTCTGCGGTACGCCATACAATTAATTTTTTAGAGAAGGCATTAATTAAAGTTGAAATAAAATGTATTTCATTAGTATAATCTTTTAGAGTGTTGAACGATTATTATATCGGACCGTAAAGAGACAACATAGTAAAGTGTGTCTTACTCTTGTGTATTTAAGTGTTAAAATCTTTATCAGATGATTTATTAGTAGTTGTGAAGAGTACACCTCTTTCTATGTTCTTATCGTTACTACAGACTTAAAGATTTCTTTTTGTATTTTAAGTTGATATGATTTCCCGTTTAACAAGATGGATAGGGTGACCTGGTGGTCTAGGGGTAAGGTGTCAGACTTCTGTGCTGGCGGCCGGGGTTCAATCCTCGGTCCCGGCACAGATTTATCTGATTACCAAACCCTTCCTTAGCTCTGACAATACATCTTGTGAATGTGGGGAATGCCTCCACCGTGGTTCGGATCCCACGTTAAACTGTAGGTCCTTCATTTCATCTCACAATCACCCTACCATTACACATTAGCGTAAGTGCGTATAACCCGAACGGGTAGTAAGACGTGGTGCTAATAATAATAATAATAATAATAATAACAAGATGGATAGATAACAAATGAATGCTCTATTCATAGAAAATAATCATGTTTAATTCGTTTAAGAAGCAAGTTTTGCAATAGCTATTAAAATTAAGATTAAATACGTTCAAGGTATTACATCGAATTATTAGAACTATAAATTCAAAGCGATTGAGATAATTTATTGAACTAACAACTTTTTTAGTGACCGCCATATTGAAAGTGATGACAAGATTGATAAACCTTGTACATATTATATCGTTTGTACTAGGTTGAAAAACTATTTCTACCCAATTTTTATTAAATTGGTCAATGCATTTGGTCGTAATCGAGGAACAAACAGACATACAAAATGATAATCGGTTTAGTTAATACAGGGCCTCGCTTCACTTGTTTAAATTAATTTATCTATAGTATTTACTCTTTAATCGATACATTCTCCTTAAAAATCATAACAAGTCAATTCCTCGGGAAAATCTTTTATTTAAATTATTTTCAAAGAAAATGGGGGGGAAAACCCAAATAGGAAATATTTTCCAAGTCATTGCGGAGTGATATGGTCCGTTGCGATACTTCCTAGTACGCACCTAACCTTAAGGTGAGACGGAAAGGGAAACAAAATTAAATAATTTAATTAATCACCCTTTTCTTGACTATGCAGGCTAAGGCGAGGTCTAGGTTCGAAACTAGTTTGGGTGTAGATCTAATGGGGGTGGTTTTTTTTTTCATAAACGTGGTTAGATGAGATGAACTTTATCCGAACAGCTCGTTCCTATGAGGTGGAACTATTTTTTATTGGCTTAGAGCTCGTCACGTGATAATGTTTCTGTTATTCTTTTGTTTTTCGGTGAATTTATTAGTCCACGGCTAGATGAATGGCTTCTTCTATTTTAGGTATGGGTTTGCATAATTATTATCTGTTTTTATTATTTTATTTTATTTATTTGCGGTATTTAACGTGAACTTTCTGAACCCACTGATTTCATCAGCAACACAAGAATTTCTATGAGCAAGAGTGAAAATGCATACCAATTTTTGCTGAGAAATAAAATTAATTCACATAGCTTCCAGGATTATTTTACATACCATAATCGACATGGGGACCGATGGCCTTACTCCCCTATCCGAAGGAAGTTGTGCTACGGATTTTTATCACTCAAGGGGAAAATCCGTCTAACCGGTTTGAGCCCCCCAAAATTTAATTTAATTAAGACCATTGAGGTCAAGTGTTTTGTTAATATTCGCCATGATGGTTATTTGTTCACATGGTGTTGGAAATCGTGACAGAAGAATCGTCCGTGTGGACTTAGTGCAATAAGGGAGATAATGTATAACGATGAAAATCAATAAGGGAGATAATGTATAACGATGAAACTCAATAATGGAGATAATGTATAACGATGAAAATCAATAAGAGATTTGTTTTATTTTTGTTAACTATTTTAACTGGAAAATGTTAGTTGTCTTCGTAGTGTTTGATTTATGTTCTCTGTTAATCTAATATTTCAATGAGCTACTGGAGTTTATTGAATTAATTAGTTTGAATGGCGCGGGTTCTAGGATACGTGTATATAGAAAGAGAGATAGAAGCTCTCGCACAAAAACCTGTTTTGGCTATGGGCCCAAAATAAAACTTTTCGAGTTCATCACGCACAATTAGATTTTTTTTCTTCAACTATGTCTCACTAACAGTTTGGGATGTATATTATATAATTATATACGGTTATCGTTATATATATACTTATATCGATAGTGATGTTATGATAACATTTGGGAATAAATATACCCTCATTTACGCGGAGGAAGAGTGGGAAACCATTTTGGACAAAGCATGCTCAAAACACCTGAGTGAGTAGTATATACAACGTGTATCTAAAACATTGCATAAAACTTTGGCAGGCTATTCCTTGGGTGAAAATATAATAATTCACATCAGCAACCTACGGTCCATCTCGAATATTAAGGGTGGTATACACCCCTAAACATAGAGCTAAAAACGACTATTGTGTGAAATATTAAAAAATCTTATTAAGGTATTACAACGAATCTTTGTATACTACTTATTGAAATCTTGATCATTAATAAACTAAATGTGTTGTTACCGTTACCCACCCCCATCATGTAAAAAAAGGGGGGGCTGTAACACTCTTTTATGCAATAAAATGTGTCAGAGTAAATATTACTAATTTTGACTTAAGATTACAAAACATGAAATAAAAATTAACAAAAAAAGGTGTCTTGAAGAAACTATCTTTCCCCGTTTCCGAGATAATCATGCATGTTAGATTTCATAGACAAGTGTTAATTCCTGCCAGGTAGGCAACCAGTATAGCTGTTGCGTAGCTACCACGCTCTCCTTACCTTAATTCGTTAGAGTTCTTTCTGTGGGTCTTTTTCAAAGCTTTGTTGTACGGGATAGCCATTGAATCCGAGAAAAACCTGTTAGCCAGGCTAGGTTGATGCATGTGATAAGGTTCAAGTACCACCACGTGTTTTCGAAAGATAACGCCAGTCATTGATACGCCACCTCAATTATTGCAATGACGTTAGGGGCCACTATTTTAAACACTTGCTATGAATCTACTTTTGAAGTTAGGAATTAAAACATACAAGAACTACGGTTAGTATTTCTTAATTTAGCTTTCAATACTCCAGTGAGTGTAATTATTAAAATTTCACCCAAGTGTGATCTGTGTAAGCATAACTTACTAATATGATAAATAGCAACACATCGGAGCTTATGGAGAAGGAAAAGTATCTGAGTGAAAAGTATCATTACACACAAACCAGCCTTGTTTACCAAATTTACGTGCCGGTAAAAATGGTTAAACGACTGCTGTGCGAAGTAACACTGAAATTCTGGTTGCCTACCTGGCTGGCAAATACACTTGTTTCTGAGCTCAAACTTGTGTGATTATCTCGAAAACGGAAAAAGCTCGACAGTTTCTCCAAGGCAGCTTTTTTTTTTGTTAATTTTGATGCCCCCTTTTTTACATGATAGGGGTGGGTAACGGTAACAGCACATTTAGTTTATTAATGATCAAGATTTCAATAAGTAGTATACAAAGATTCGTTGTAATATCTTAATCAGTTTTCATATTATTTAACACAATAGTCGTTTTTATCTCTATGTTTAGGGGTGTATACCACCCTTAATATTGAAGATGGACCCTAGGTTGCTGATGTGAATTATTCTATTTTCACCCATGAAATAGCCTGCCAAAGTTTGATGCAATGTTTTAGATACACGTTGTATATGTTGTCATTTTTGTGTCTTTTTTGCTTTCCCGCCGAAACTTTGAACACGATTTAATGGTATTATCAGATCTTTCTGGGTCTAAGCTGTAGGTATTTTTTAAATTACTTTTGGCTAAAACAAGCTACATTTGCATTTTGGGCCATAAGTTTCTGAGCAACCTGTATACACTTCCTACTACACATATTTTTTCTTCACCATGACTTACTACCCGTTCGTGCTATACCATTATGTATTAATTAATTAATTACTTGAATGGTTTATATAGAATAGGAAGGTTATATTTATAGGAAGTGTACCCACATTTGCATGGAAAGAGCTTGGAAAACCACTAGGAAAAATCACCCTTATTACACCCGACCGAGATTTGAATTTCTATCTTCCTGTCATCGGCAGTCTAGTCTACTGCGAGACTAGCGCGTTAGACCCGAAGCGTGTTACTACAATTTTTTTTTTTTCTTTCTAAAATGAGGTTGTACTTTTCATTCAAAAAATAGAACAAAGTGAAGCTTGACTTTCTGTCCTCAATACTTAAAATTAGATCGATAAAACTCATTCGTTCTACATCCGCCAAGCTGGCTTTATACTTATTCCACACAAAAAAAAAAAAATCGAATTACCGATACAAAAAAAAAAAAANAAGGCGTCACTCTCACAATATTATTATTATTATTATTATTATTAGCACCGCGTCTTACTACCCGTTCTGGTTATACGCACTTACGCTAATGTGTAATGGTAGGGTGATTGTGAGATGAAATGGAGGACCTACAGTTTAACGTGGAATCCGAACCACGGCTCTCACAATAGAATAGACTACGGATGAAAGTGAGATAAAGTTACGAATATTGATCGTGTGTGGTTAGGGTAGTTGTCGCTAAATATTATTGACATCAACGCAAATGCGGGTACATTTCCTCTAAATATAACCTTCCTCATCCTTAAAAGCATTAGCGTAGACGTATAACTTTAACAGGTGATAAAAATAATAATTGTAACGATTCATCAGATTTTGTTTTTTATTTTATTTAGCACCGCGTCTTACTACCCGTTCTGTTTATACGCTTAAGTTCTAACGTACGCTAATGGATTAGTAATTGGGAAGGTTGAATTTAGAGCAAGTGAACTCACATTTGCGTGGAGGGAGAGTGAACAACCATGTAGGAAAATACACTCCCATTTCGCTCGACCGAGATTCAAACCTCGATCTCCCCGTCCTTGGCAGTTTAGCTCAACACGAAACTAGCGTGTTAGCTAACTACGCTACCAAGGCGGGTATCAGATTTAGTGATACTAAATAAATGTAAGAGGAAAAATAAGGATTGGATGCGTGAATCAAATAGGAGATATATCAAGATCAATAAAGATGTAAGAGATTTGACTTAGGATAGGAAGAAGTGAAGAGATGGAAGATGTTTGCAATAACAATTATTATAAAGCTGTAAATTACTTTTAAAAATAGTAAAATGTGGATTTTTTTACGTAACAAATAATATTTAATGTATCTTTTAATTAAAAAGACCCATTTTATCATAGTTTTCTGATGATTTTTGAAAACATACCGAAGAAATTTGTTCCAAAATTTATATTTGAGTAGTGTTTCATGATTATCAAAATAACATTTTTTTGCTCTGAGGATATTTGAAAATTTGATGACAAACTATAATATAGTACTATTTTAAATAGTTTAGAAATTATTTACAATTGTGTAGAACATTTTTTTTAACCTTAACAAGACATAATTCCTCACCAGTTTGTCATAAAATTAAGCATTACAACTAATACGGTTGTAGCTATAAATATTTACATAACTTATAAAATAACAAATTTATCTCAAGTTTGGGGGTTGAAAATAATAATAATAATGAAACTTACGTTCCACTCTCAAAACCGAGATTGTCACATGACTTTAGGGACTACCCTTATTAGGACCAAGTCACTATTGTGGTGACGCTATTCGCATGCTAAGTGGTAAGGGGACCCCTTTCCTTTCCCCTTTCCCCCCTCCCCCTCATCTACCAATCACCCCACCACCCCTTTCCCTCCGCCTATTCCCGACAACGTCCCAGGACGTCGCCTAAAGGTACAACTCCTACCATTTACACTAATGGACGGGGCAGTTCCCAACGGACAAGATGTAGGAGGGGGTGTTTCGGCAGGGTGGTGTTCGAAGTAGTGACATCTAGCTTGTAATACAATCACGTTAACACCGAGGCAACACGAGAACCGAGATCATACCCTCACCCTATGACGTCATAATAATAAACCCCTGGCGGTGAGATAGACAACTTTGACTAGGGATGGGGGATGGGGGGTAGTGAACACTCTGCTAATCTGTATGGTGGAAGCTTCTCCTGTCTGATAATTCGACTTGAAGGGTTGTTTTAAAGTGACTCTCTTTTTATTTTTTTTACATTGGTCTGACACTGTTTCAGTTGACACGCCAACCCCTTCAACACCTCTCTAAAAAACACCCTCATCCCCCCTTAAATGTCAAGCATCGTTATAAATATGAACTCGATATCATTTGGCTTAAAATATAACAAAGTACTATTTAAAAAAATCAGTTTTAGGGTGATTTCCTCAATTGTCATCCAGAGATCAAGGAGAAAATTATTGAACTTTTTGCGCAAATTAAAACAAGAAGAATGCATTTCATTTTTAAATGAATAGATTAAGCTTGATCTGTAACAATTTAAGTTAAATTAATTAAAATATGTTTGGTTTTTTTGTTAAGATATTATCAAGTTCCTGAATAAATTTTCTTTTCATACATGTTTTTTTCTTTCTTTTACACAATTTTAAAACAAAGGCTAAACATTTTCTGGAGCAGCACCCCCCCCTAATTTCAGCTACGAGCCGCCACTGAGGCCTACCTACTTCTCCTAAATGGTGATAACCAGGAAATATTTTCCCCAACAGCTGTACCAACCCTCCATCCCCACTGTGCTGAAATAATAAGGGCGGCACACGATACATCTGTATGAGGAGATCAGAAAAAGATAGGGTCTTATAATGTGCAGCCAGACAATGAAACGTTTAGGACTTTCATCGGAGGGTGTCCGTTAGGGTGGGATGAAAAAAAAAGTACTTGTATAAAGGTCAGTATTACTAACGTTTTTATAACAAACCCGCTTTGCCCCCCGGTGATTTTTATTTGTAAGTGGATGTAAACTAATGTAATTCTAGATCAGTTTTTTAATAGGTCTTACCGTTTAGCCACAAGAGACCTCCAAAGAAAGGTCCGCACCGACTTTAAAGTTGCTCCAACATTTTGAATTTTTTTTCAGGGGTTAAGATTTTTTTTTTAACTTTTTTGAAATTTTCCCGTCAGTTACAGGCTAGAAGCTATAAGTTTGCCAAATTTCAAGTTTCTAGCTCATCCGGAAGTGGGTAAACATTAATGTCAGGAAGTGAGTCAGCCGTGTGGCTTTATAGTCGTATAATACCCTTTTAGGGGGGGTGGGGCAAAATAAATATAAAATTGCTTCAATAGTTTCATTTACAGGGTGTATGGAAGTTACAAAATCTTCACGAAATGAAATTTTGACCATGAAAGTCGTTACAAAGTCATTAAATTATCTTCCTTGTCATGAATTTTTATGGGACAAGTTCATTGTGCAGATAAGAATAGTACTATTTTTTTTTAACACGCTACTCAAAATCAACTTAAATTTGCAAGACAGTAAATAAAATGAATTAGAAAGAATGCAAGAGGGGAAACACATAGTAGATAAGATGTGAGAGAGGATTTCTTCTTCTCTTCTCTCTCTCTTTTTTGTTGTTATAAAATTAATAATGGAAAAGTAAATAAAATATGTTTTACATAGTTTGTTAGGGGTTCTGGTGGTCTAGGGGTAAGGTGTCAGACTTCTATGCTGGAGGTCCGGGGTTCAATCCTCGGTCCCGGCACAGATTTATCTGATTACCAAACCCTTCCTTCACCTCTGACAAGACGTGTATTATACCATTACACATTAGCGTAAGTGCGTATAACCCGAACGGGTAGTAAGACGTGGTGATAATAATAATAATAATAATAATAATAATAAATAGTTTATTTTACACCCTGATTCATCCTAAGGCAACACGAACAGATTTTTTCCTCTCGGAAGTGGTGAATATAGAAGTCGGACAGGGCGCTGTTAGAGAGAGCGATAAAATTAGCGTAATCGCAGCTACAAAACCTCGCTACGAGGGAGCTTACACGGAGCGACCATAACCGCTTCTCGCCCGTATCACCCAACGCAGCGGGGAAAATCATTCGTGTGTTCTTAGCCTTAATTTAATTGTCTACACAACCCGAACGGGTAGTAAGACGCGGCGCTAATAATAATAATAATTGTCTACACATATATCCACAGGTAATAAGCATAACGGAAATTTGTTGAGGGACATTTTAATAGAAAGTTCTAGTCAAAACCTGCGATGCTTATGACAAATATTCAATGACTGTTGATATAACTTTACTTTATATCTATTACTGTTTCCAGCCTGTGGCCTGGGTCATATATTTTCCTCTACCGGCTGGCTAGGCCTGTCGTAGCTTCATATGACTTATAATTTAACTTAACACTAGGATGGGCACAACATCCAGTCCCCGGCCCATTAATTCAGCACTGTGAAAGTGTAAACCCATATTTCACCAATGATAAATGTCTCGGCCATTCTGGGAATCAAACCCGGAACCCTTATCTCTGTAGACAAACACGCCACCGACTGACCTAAGGTGTAACTAAACGTGGAAAATTAAAATAAACGTATCTGCTAAAGCAAATATTCTTAATAATTTTGGTAAAAACAAAATCTCATAAAAACTATAAAAAAAATAGTGTTCTTAGCTTACGTATTTTTACATCCTACGTTAAATTAAATCTCATGTCTATAAGAACATCCGTACGGACGCATCATATAGCTTTACTGAGCTTACAGTATGAACGAAAACGACCCAATTCTCCCCCNTTTATAGCTCCTGGGGTATGATTTCTGGTCAATAACGCCGGGAAAGCTAGTATCACTATTCCCAGACGCACTGCCAACAGTCTAACCATCACAAGTCGTTATGTCGTAAAAAAAAATGTAAAAAAAATGGAACGTTTCATATTTTCTTTGTTTACTTTTTATTACTACTCTTTGACGAACGACAATTTATGCTCTAGACAAATCTAAAATAGATTCATTTTTTCTCTATCCAAGTAGTGATATATATTTTTTTTCTTTGATCTATTTGAGGTGTTTAACGTGGACTTTATCAACAGATTTATTATAACAGTGAATGACCTGGCAGTCTAGGGGTAAGGTGTCAGACTTCTATGCCGGCGGCCGGGGTTCAATCCTCGGTCCCGGCAAAGATTTATCTGATTTCCAAACCCTTCCTTCACCTCTAACAAGACATCTTGTGAATGTGGGGAATGCCAGGCCTCCACGGTGGTTCGGATCCCACGTTAAACTGTAGGTCCTCCATTTCATCTCACCATAACCCTACCATTACACATTAGCGTAAGTGCGTATAACCCGAACGGGTAGTAAGACGCGGTGCTAATAATAATAATAATAATAATAATCTTATAACATGACTTAATTTATGATTACGTGAAAGTAGACAGGCTATCCCAAACATATAATAAATTATTTAATGTGTATATTAATTTTTCAATAATTAATAATAATAATTAATTGATTTGCATAATTTTTTTTATTAATAACTTATATGATTAACTTTTTTAATCTAAGGAATGATTAAATTTATTTACAATTAATACAATTATATTAATTAATTTATTGTTTTAATCAAGTGTGAAGTAATTATTTCATTGATCCAGTACTTTTTAAATAATTAAGGTTTTATTCTTGCTCGATAAATTATTTAAATAAAGATAAACACCTTCGTTCATTCAGTAACGTGTCTTTCTACTGAGCTAATGATCCCGGGTTCGATTCCCAGCATGACATAAATATTATCATTGGCGAAATGTGGGTTTCCTCTTTTTTCATAGTGATGAATTAACGGCTGGAGGGCTGGAGGTTGTGCATGTTCTAAACTTAAGTTAGTATATAAATCATGTTCTGATATAATTAGTATACGTTAAGTACCTGAAATAAATACATTTTAATAATATTAAATATTTTACATGTCAATTTGTGTAGGTGGCGATTTGGTTATACCGTGGGAAGGTTTCACACTATCACGTCACACTCCTGTTACCTGTTCGACATCAACCAGTTTATTATTTGTTTATTAATTAAGGCGGGAATGTAGGGAACCCGAGAAAAGTTAATCAGTTTTTATATCAAATTATTTTGGTCAAAATAAATCGAACATTGCTCCAGTAGAAATAGAGATTTTAATTTTATCCACACGGTGATATCAACATTGGTTGAATATCTGTCGAGAGGTGTCCTGGAATTTAATGACAACTTTTTCTCTTCGTTTAAAAAGTTTATCACCTAATACCGCCATGCTCATGACAGATGTTCAACAATTTTTTTATATCAAAATAGAAATAAAAACATATTAACTTTTTTTTGTGTCTGCTGGAGAAATACTTGATTTATATTTAAATTTATTTTTATATTTATATTTAAAAAATAAAGGTTTTGCTCTAAAAATTCAGAAAAACTTGCCTTTTCTCGCGTTCCCTACAGCTCAAACTTAAGATGGTGATTTGTCCTTTTTATTTGGCGTGGAAATGCAGTGTCATGGCAACAAACGGTTGTCTTCAATAATTCTTATTATTTTGCAATTTTCTTTTCGGAAACAGTTTGTTCAAGAATAGAAACATGTTTATTAAGATCTACTTTTTATATACACCCTTCCTCTATGATTTTAACAGTGATCAAATATCGATAAAATTGACCTTTTTCAATAGAAAACTGCCGGATTCATAACAAAAAATAAGAAAATATAACAATTAATAAACATCGATACACTATTTTAAAAAGGATGTTGAAAATATCAACATAATCATTTCAATCGTTCTAGAGAAAACTGGTATTTCCAAACGTACGATTTTTTTCATCAACACCTGCCCAATAGATAGTGCCATCTATGGTTTCCGTGATCCATCTGTTCTTGTTGGCGTAGAAGGATACTTTGGTTGGTTGTAAAGCCACGCCATACCTCTCACCCTCCCACCCATCATCCCTCTAAATAGATTTTAGACTTACACTCGACAAGTTCAAGAGCTTTAAAGGTCCAATCTCGTTACAGATCCAGTAGAGAGTCGGACGCCACGTGGTTTGGACAAACTTTCCTGGGCCATGAACGTGGTGAACAAGGGAGATTGCCTTAGCGGAGGAACCCTTTGTACATGTCAGGTAAGCACCCTACATGTGAAACTTGTTAATTAGTATTAATTGTTTGGTATTCCTAATGGAATCATTAATACTCGGTTTAAAATATCTAGGGAAAAAAAACTTCTGTATTAGAAACATTTTATTTCATCTTCTTTAGTCAACAACCCGCAGGTTTGTTTGATTTCAATCCATCATGCGCTGGATATAAGATCAATTCTTTATCTGGTTAGTGCTGCCTACACCATCTGGTAGAAAGCTCATGCGATAGTGGAGTTCAGGAAGTGTAGTAGTTACTGGTTGCCTTTCACATCGAATTAGTGCGACAGGGATTTTCACATACCTTTCATGGCTCTTTTACACGCCATAATAGACATGGGGACTAACGGCTTTACTTACCCATCCGAAGGAAGTTGTGCTACATATTTTTATCAGTCGAGAACAATCCGTTGATCTCGGCTGGTTTTGAACCCACGAACATTGGGTACTGAGATGAGTTTTTTTTTACCCCAATTACACATAGTTCAATTTTATTTCAGTAGAGGCCCAAACATATCGACTCTGTAGCCTTAAATAAACATTTTAAGGAAATGCTAGAAAAAAATAAATTAAATTGTGTCTTAACTTTATTCCTTGGTAGTTCAGATTTTTTCAGTGACAGTTTCTCTCTCTCTCTCTCTTTCTATGGCCCCGACGACAATGAAAGTCTTAAGAGGTCAGGCAGGCATTATTAAAAAAGACAGTTAATGAAAAGAGACTAATTTGAGACTTGAAAAACAAAAAAAGGAAATACCTCTATCAGGTCGTCTAAAAAAAAAAATAGGAGGATAAAAGGAGGGGTGGGAGTTGTCTTGACTACAGTCTTTTGTTCTTGTTCTTTGTTCTTCATCGGTCGCTTGGGGAGTGGGGAGGGGGGGGGCAGAAGGGGAAGACCTTACGACACTCCTTGACATCGGAAAGGAATAATTGCTAAGGAGGTAAGAGAGGGGGTGTTCTTAAGGACAATATAAAACCCATTTACCTACAAAACAATAGAAGTGGATTGTTATCTATAATAGACATTTACTAGGCTTTGGGATTCGCTTTACAATGTAAAGTTCGGCTCAGACCAAAGAAAAGATGAAAGAACAGTACCTATGTAATATATACACACCAGTGTGCAAATTGCGCAATACTTAATAAAAATAGAAAAATAATTTTTTTTAGTAATGATTTTGTCTAAATTAAAGGAAATGAATATTTTTCTCAAATGAATTATACACAAAGAGACGTGAATTTTAGTTTTAAGGCCCTTGGCCTTATCGAATACAATTCTAACACCTATATTGTAGGATGGTGAGCGGGAGGGTGAAAGGCGTGGCGTGGCTTCACAACCGACCAAAGTATCCTTCCGCACCAACAAGAACAGATGGGTCATGGAAACCGTTAGATGGCGCTAGCTACTGGACTTGTTTTGCGAAAAAAAATCATACGTTTGGAAATATGTTTTCTAGAGAATGAATGAAATTTTTATACTAATATTTTCAACACCTCTTCTAAGATAATGTATCAATGTTTATTAGATGTTACATTTTCTTATTTTTTGTAATGCAGTCGGCAGTTTTTTATTGAAAAATGTCAAAATTACTGATATTTAATCACTGTTAAAATTATAGAGGTGGTGTTTATATAAAAAAATTAACTTTATCAACATACTTCTATTCTTGAGCAAACAGTCTCCGAAAATAAAATTGAAAAACAATAAACATTCTTGAAGATAACCGTTTGCTCCCATGGTTTTCAATTTCCATGACAAATGAAAAGGACCAATCGCCTTAAAGAAGCTTGATTATAAAAATTTAAAATTTATAACATGAGGCATTCATATTGAAAAAGTGTTTGAGAAAACACACAGGCAACATTATTTGTTTCAGTTTATCATCATCGCCCCGGAGATAAAGATTATTATTATTATTATTATTATTATTAGCACCGCGTCTTGCTACCCGTTCGGGTTATACGCATTTACGCTAATGTGTAATGGTAGGGTGATTGTGAGATGAAATGAAGGACCTACAGTTTAACGTGGAATCCGAACCACGGTGGAGGCCTGGCATTCCCCACATTCACAAGATGTCTTGTCAGAGGTGAAGGAAGGGTTTGGTAATCAGATGAATATGTGCCAGGACCGAGGATTGAACCCCGGCCGCCAGCACAGAAGTCTGACACCTCATCCCTAAACCACCAAGTCACCTTTTTCGGAGATAAAGAAATTCGCCCTGGGAGAAAGAGAGGGGGTCTGTAAAATGTTAAGAGTATTTTTGATAAGATTTCAAGGAATACACCCTCCCTGAAGATGGGTACCCACTGCCCCAGTGGCCCCGGACATGCTTCAGGGCTGGGGGTGAACTTTTTGACTTCCGGTAATAATTGTTGTAATTTTAATAGGGGTTGCACATCTTCAGGTCAACACATTTTTTTTATTAAAGCTCTCATTTGTCAATTTATATCTCTAAAATAGTTCGATCTTGGGTGTGACAAGAACGTATTAAAGATATAGATTACAACATACATTCATTATAATATACGTAACTTTTTATACGATCTTAGACACCAAATATATATATACATACATGGAGGCAGACATATATGTCTGTATCTGAGGCTACACCCGAAATTGTTTTGTGGATTTGGTTCAAATTTGTTAGTCAGATGCTTTATGGTCATAACTCAAGATCCATTCGTAATTTATAGTTCTACCTTCAGATTAAGAGCGTGAATCACACACCCATCAACTCTGTGATACACTCGGCTAGAAATAGTAAATTTACACCAACACTATTGCACGTGGATCATTTCTTATTAAACATTAATGGAGATAAAGAGTTAATAGAAGTTCCTAATACTGAACATTGTTGAAATATTAAATGATATTTTGATAAAAACTGCATTGAAAAGGTCGTTTTTTGACCATTTTAGAATGTCTTCACAGATAAGCACTGTGTACAAATCTTCATTCTGTCATAAGTCACATACTGTAGCTATTAACAAGAAACTTTGTCCTCCATCGTCACCGCGGGAAATGTCGAGTAATCATTCAAATACGAATGTACTGCACACATTTCTTGTCTTTTCCTTTCCCTTTTACTCCCAAACCTTGCGCGAGCCGGGAACTCAGTTTGATTGCTCTTAAGACCAGTTACTGTTTTTTGAATAATATTTTATTTTTCGAAGTGAATCTAATTATTTTGTTTTAAATGTATCTAGAAACTTAGAAAGTATCATTGTATATTATTATTATTATATTAGTAAAATTTTGCTTAAGGGTAGTTTACTAATGAATAATTTTCTAAATCTTAACATTTTTTAAAATGACTCAAATATTTTCTTTTCAAAATGTATGTCTAGGAAATGTTTTATATGATAAATAAGAATCAATTATAGTATTTTTTAAACAAAATAATCACATCTAATAGCGTAATTTTTTTTTACAATCTTGTAAAAACTTTAATTTACGATATGAGAAATATTTACGATTATGTCGTATAATTTAATTTTATGCATTTTACTACCCATATTTGTTGTCCACATGGTCTAAGCCTTACTCTAAGGGTTGATGGGGGTATTGAAGTTCATGCCTACTTTGGCGTACCAAAGGTGATTTTTCCTATAGTGTTTTTACACGCTCCCTTGCAAATGCTTGTGCATTTTCTCTAATTTAAACCTTACAACTAAAAATGATCGTGATTAGTACTTAAGACATATAATGGGGAGTAAGGTGCGGTTCTAAAAAAAAAAACCCCGTACGATCTTTGAAATCTCAAGATACTACCCGCAACACTATAACGTTTGAATGGTAGTATCGAATGTACGTCATGGCGTCTAAGCAAAAATGAGTAATTTCAAATCATATCTCTTTAATAATATCTTTACTTTCTTCGTACCAAATAAAACATAAGTCTTTTAAGATAAAATATCACTCACCTGATACTTATTATGGCATGATCCATAGCGTCCATATCAAATTTCAGCTATCTAGGACTCAATTTACACGTGGTGGCTGCCATCTTGTATCTACCGTTTTAGATTTTTCTCATCAAGTTGTTCTATGGCATCCATACAAAAATTTCATTTCTTTAAGTTATCGATATGTTGGAAAAAAAAGGACCATGTAAGGGCACACAGATACCTCATGGATTTAATATAATTATGTAGATTATTTAATTGAAGAAAATTCAAGCTATTGTCAGTCTTTATTACAATCTTTCTTTGCCCAAAATAGATATGATACTAATTTCTTCAGAAGATACGTAAAGTTTTAAATGAATTCCTACAGTAATCTAAACTTATCTTGAATATACGTCATGAGCTTATTGGCATTTGAACATACTCATAAAATTGAGAGGAATTTTTATTAAATTTGTTGAAAATTGAGAAACTTAAAAAAAATTGTAAAAGTAGGATATTAATACATGTCAATAAAAACCTCCATGGTGTGAGCCCCTAAATACCAACCGAGCGGCCGCCGCCGTTAGCGGTGATAGTGCCAACATTTGGGGATAGAGGGTGTCATGTGATAATCACAACAATACCTCTTGCCGTTGATCTCAGTTTTATAAACCAGAGATGCCACTTATTTATTCAAGTAACTCCTCATTTGTCTTCACGAGACAAAGTTGACCCCATTTCAGAAAAAATATGTGAGCACCGGAGACTGAGCCCGGGACTTTTGAATCTATATCCGGTAAATCTGAAAAATACTCTAGATAAGGTCTTATACGTTAGCTCGCTTTGTTCGTTGTGGGTGCTGCCCCCGAACCCCCCAGTGAGTGTAAACTAATGTAATTCCAGCGTTGTTTTGAACGTTGATTGATTTTTATAATTTTATGATTCTACTGTCCCATAAGTGTGTCGGAAAATTAAAAAATGTGTGGAAAATGTGCAAAATTTACCTAAAATCAAAAAATAAAGCTATGTATGGTGTAGTCCATTTTTTGACAAGTCTTACCGTTTAGCCACAAGAGACCTCCAAAGAAAGGTCCGCACCGACTTTAAAGTTGCTCCGACATTTTGAAATTTTTTTCGGGGGGTAACTTAATTTTTTTTAAACTTTTTGGAATTTTCCTGTCGGTTACAGGCTAGTAGCTATAATTTTGCCAAATTTCAAGTTCCTATCTCATCTGGAAGTTGGTAAACATTAATGTCAGCCATGGGACTTTATATTTTGTATTATTATTATTTAGCACCGCGTCATACTACCCGTTCGGATTATACGCCAAAGTGCTAATTACGCTAATGAGTTAAAAATTGGAAAGGTTGAATACAGAAGAAGTGAACCCACATCTGCGTGGAGAGGGATTGGAAAACCATTTAGGATACCCCCCCCCCCCC